>VUQH01088295.1:6807-18577 GCA_015106775.1 Etroplus canarensis
TACTAAAGTGTGAACTTCTTGCACCTAACTGTGTGTTACTTTAGGCGGTTGTAACTAGTGAATTTCTCCACTGTGAGATCAATAAAGTTCTATTCTATTCTATTCTATTCTATCAGTGACTGCATCAACATGGGGGGGGGCAGTGAAACCCCAGGCCCCCCCTTTAGACCCGCCCCTGGTACCAGCCCCTGCAGAGCCCTCCTCACCACCAAACTGAACCCTCTGTGTCCGGACTCCGCTGTGTGAGCTCCATGTACGAACAGGTGGAGCTGGTTAGCGTGTTGGGGGACGGATCACCTCACCCGGCTGATGGGAGTCACCGGCTGAACCGAGGCTCGTTCAGCAGCCGCTAACGGGGGCCGAGAGTCACTCACCCGTCGGTCTTTGCGGGGCTCTTCCTGGACAGTGACGTGGCGTGGCTCCTCTTCCGTGTTGTCTCGGAAGGGTTTTCTAAGTGGACCTCCTGGACTGAAGATCTCTTTCGTCTCAGTTTGGACTTGGAGTAACTCTCAGACATGTCCCCTCAGAACTGCTTCCAAATGTCCCGCCAGCAGGAGGAGCCGGGACTTCCGTAGCCTGCCAGCTGACCTCACACGATCATATCCAATCAGAAAAGTCTACGGTGGGAACTCTAACCAATCAAAATGTAGAATGATACTACTAAGCCAATCGCGTTAAATACCGCAAGTACTTGTTCTACAGTAACGACTACTGCTTTAATATCATCAGCCAGCACACAGTGAGCGCTGCAGATGTGATGTTTACTTTAAGAGTGCTGATGGAGAAGTATAGAGAAGGTCAGAAGGAGTTACACTGTGTCTGTGTGGATCCAGAGAAAGCATATGATAGGTGCCAAGAGAGGAACTGTGGTGCAGGACATGTATGAGGACAGAGAGACGTGTATGAGGACAGTGAGACAGTGGTGAGGTGTGCAGCAGGAGTGACAGATGGGTTCAGATGGGCAAAATATAAAAATGTATCACACGACAATATTTTTTTATATCAGCCCAGCAAGTTTCAATATGCATCAAATTTCTGTCAAGAGTAAAATCTCCATTTTACTCATTAGTACCTCCAGCTGCTCTCTTGTATTCTCCACCAAGGGGTCGCCACAGTGGATTCATCCACATCTGTAATCTGGCAGAAGTTTTACGCAGGACGCCCTTCCTGATGCCACCTCCATGGTGACGGGGGCTTGTGTCCCTACTCTTGAGTCCTTGGTCAGTGCAGTGAGGCTCAGATATGGCTCAGATGTGCGACTGTCTCTCTGAGATAACTGCTAACCAGGGTTCATTACTTTAATCAGCTGCTTAAATCCCACATTTCCCCCCATGCTCACTGTCATGGTGTTTTTATAAATAAAGTAGTGAGGACCTTTGTGTCTCACTGTGTGTTTTTGTTGTAAGACATGGAGCTGGACAGAGTGGACCCTGTGGTCTGTGGTTGTTTCAGGGGCAGCTGTTTGGGTCTGGGACTGTAAAGTCTCACCTTGTCTCTAAAGGACGGTCCTGCTTCAGTCCTTGTGGGGACATGCTTTCATACAGTTTGCAGCTTCTCTGCTTCCTGTTGGACTTTAAACAGCAAAAGTATCTCCACACACCGAACTCCTCTGACCTGCTTTTTTTAACAATGTCCTCATCTTTTGAGCTTCAGACTGTCTGTTGTTGTGTCTCCTTTAGTAAGGCTGTCCCTCAGGTTTTCCCTCATTATTTTTTCTTTTATCTCGCTCACTCTCCTGGGATTTGGTGTGCGTGGCTGCAGAAGTTCAAACATCAGCACGTGTCCTGCTGCTGGCTGCTACACCTACGATCCACCCAACAATGATGGCTGCAGCTCTTTGGCAGCCACGTGATTGGTTCAAGCGGCATTATTCTCATTAAGATTGGCTTACTATAGCAGAAATTATCGTTATTGTTTTATCGCCCAGCTCTACATCAGGGATCAGCTCTGAGCCCCTTCTTGTTTGCAATCGTGGACAGGTTGACAGATGATGTCAGGCAGCAGTCTCCATGGACTATAATATATGCAGACGACACTGTGATTTGTACTGAGAGTGGAAAATGGGTCATCCCTATTTCTCATCCATGTGTATCTTACTTTATCTTACTGAGTAAATAAGATATGGCAATAACTGTTCAACAACTGTGTAATAACCGTGCAATCTCTATGCAATCTCTGATATATGACTGTAGTCACTCCTCCTGTGGCTACTATCACTGTAATGCTCCCCTCTTAATAACTGGACTTTTACCCATTGCCAGGCTGTAGTACAAACACTGAACATAGAGCTTGTTACATTTATCTTTTAACTGTACTGTGAGCTCTTATATTTATGTTTATGGAATAGGTGCCTGTAATGTGAGTAATTTTCTCCTGGGATTAATAAAGTATTTTGATGCTGATCTGTTCAACCCTTGTCTTGTGGTGTTCCACATGGTTCCATTCTGGGCCTTCTGCTATTTTGTCTTTGTCTGCTTCCTCTGGAGCATCTTTTAAAACTTCACAGATGTTTCCTATCATTGTTATGCAGATGATATTCAGTTGTACATGTCTTTTAAGTGTGAAAAATCATCCAAACCGTCTTTGCTATGTGAATGTATTGACTATATAAAATCTTGGATAGTAGACAATAATTTGCAACTTAATTCTGACAAAACTGAAGTTGTCTCTGCTCGTCAAATCTTGGTCCTCTTTCTTCTCCTATTAAACCTGCACTGCAAAACCTTAGGGTCATTATGGAATCAGTTCCGAGTCTGGACCATTATGTCAGTGGTTTGATTCCCTTCTCCTTTTATCATCTGAGGAACTGCCAAACTCAGTTCTGTTGTGTCAAAATATGAATTAGAGATGCTTGTCCATGCTTCTGTTACAACAAAGCTTGACTATTCTATTCTATTCACATGTCTTAGCAACTCTTCTTTGAACTGCCTACAAGTGGTCTAAAGTGCTGCTTCTAGGCTACTCACTAAAACTAGTAGAAGATGTCACATTACACCAATCCTTGAGTCCTTTCATTGGTGCCTGATTAAATTTAGAATTCAGTATAAAATTCTTATATTGTGTACAGAGCACTGCATGGTCAGACATCGTATGTCAAAGAACTTTTGAAGCCGTACAGCTGCAGCAGGACTCTGAGGTCAGGGTCTTGATATTTCCTCGCTGAGACTTAAAACTAAAGGGGGCTGTGCCTTTGTAGCTGTTGCGTCTAAACTTTGGAAGAGTCTCCAGTTGGATCTGAAAATAGTTGAATCCGTGGACATTTTTAACTCATTCGTTTAGACTTGCTTTCATTTAACCTGTTTTATTTCTGCTTTTATCTAATTTGTCATTTATTGTCTGTTGTAATTCTTTTAATCTATTTTGTGAAGCACCTTGTGGCATCTGTCTTGAAAGGCGCTATATAAATAAACTTTACTTACTTACTTATAGGGAGCATATGGAGGAGACCCTGGAGAGGTGGAGGTATGCACTGGAGAGAAGAGGAATGAAAGTCAGTAGAAGCAAGACAAAATATATGTGCATAAATAAGAAGGAGGCAGGCAGAAAGGTGAAGATGTAAGGAGTAGAGGTAGTGAAGGTGGATGAGTTTAAATACCTGGGATCAACCATCCAAAGCAACAGAGCATAAGAGAGGAGAAGAAGAGAGTGCAGGCAGGGTGGTGTGGGTGGAGACGAGTGTCAGTCAGGGGTGCTTTGTGACAGAAGGATAGCAGCAAGAACTCCATCTTTTACAGTACTGATCATCTTTAAACAACACTTTTATTTTTGTATACTGGTGACTGATTGTTACATTTGCCTTGACATAGTTCTACTGAGAGAGGAACCATAATGCTGAGTTTGAAGGTCCACTGGCACTGCAGAACAACTTACTGATTCTGCTTCAATGGCATCAGATCAGATGGTACTGATAACTGGTTAGGATCTGGGTGAGCAGTTACCTTACAGTGTAAAGCATCTTGAGGTGACTGTTGTTGTGAATTGGTGCTATATTCATAAAAGTGAAAAGTACAGGGGAGGGAGGTGCTCAGTGGTACAGCAGCACAACAAATAGATGACCTGGGGTCACCTGATCAAGCCCAAACTATAAGCTTTATCAAAAAGGAAAAAGTCTGAAATCTAATCTGAAAAGCAGAGATGGTGTTGGTCTCATAAACCCAAACTGGGAGCTGGTTCCACAGGAGATGAGCTGAAGGCTCTGAGTCTCATTCTACTTGCTAAAACTCCTGAAAAAAAAGTGGCCTGTTGTGATACGATGTGGTCTTTAAAATATAATGGATCTTTGTCCTTAAGGTCTTTGTAAATAAACGACCATGAGCAGATTTAGGCAGATCAGCTGGCAAGTTGCCCTTAATGCAGCTGGCCAAGTGTCAGGTCTGCCCTAGAAATTTGGGTTTACTTAAAAACAAACACTTTAAACAGTAAAAAAAAAAAATACCAGGGCTAATATTTTCAGACATTCTTAGAATAAATATGATAATTTTAACTGTTCAATTGGAATTGGATTTATTGAATGTCTTATATGACAAACAGCTGATTATTGGGTCTTCGGGTGTTTGAAGTGATTAATAAACCAGTTAATGTGAACCTCAAATATTCAATTTCTTCATTTTGTGTGCTTGACTAGTTAACTCTAAAAATACACATCAGTGAGAAGTAAGTGCTCTTTATGTCTGAGAACAGTGTTCTGCCCTTAAGGGATCTCATATTGCCAGTTTACATATGTCCTACTTTTAAAATTTGCTTTAATGCCTGAGCGCTAGCTTGACCACTACCTGTTGAGTGCTGTTTTTGCCATTTTTGTGGGAGTGTCTGACTAAGAATGGAGCTGCAGCATAACCTGTGTGTAAAAGATGAATGCAGTATCCAGATCTGGAAAGTGAAGCCTAAACCTGCATTCTTTCCAATGACCAGCAGGGGGGACCTGCAGTTTGTTCAACGAAGTCCAGATGCAGAGAATTCAATAGTAAAATGGCTCCCTGGATCCAAACCATCAATAAACACTTTACTGATAATTTAATGGTCTTAATCAATATAGTTTCAAGATTTAATAAACACATCATTTTCATTTTATAAATTATGGTCACCATCAGGCTAGCAAAACAGGGTATGCTTTAAGGCAAGCCTATCTTGTGGTTACAAGTCACTTCCTCAAAAGCAGGCAGTGTCAGTTGGTATCACACACAGACTTGCCACCATCTGCTTTCAAAAGCTAAAGTTGCATAAACAAAATGCTCAGCTCAAGGCTTTGAAAATGGGACTTCACAAACCAGGGTGGTTGTGGCTCAGGAGGTAGAAGAGGGTGTTTTTCTAAAAGGAAGGTTGGCGGTTCAATCCCTGGCTTCTTCAGTCTACGTGCCAAAGTGTCCTTGGGCAAGAGGCTAAATCCCAAACTGTTCCCGGCACATCCACTGGAGACTGAATGTGTGTGTGATAGTTAAAATGTGCTTAAAGCACCGTGTGAATGAGGTTTGTTGTAAAAAGTGCTTTGAGTGTTCAGTTAGAGTAGAGAAGTGTTATATCACTGTCCTGTGAAAGTATTCCTACCCCTGAATTTCTCCACAGATTCAGTTTTATCTATATAGCACCAGTTCACAGCAAAAGTCAACTCAAGGTGCTTTACACTGTAAGGTAAAGACCCTGCAGTATCAGAGAGGAAGCCCCAACAATCAGACCATCCTCTATGAGCAAGCACTTGGCAACTGTGGGAAGGAAGAACTCCCTTTTAACAGGAAGAGACCTCTGGCAAACCCAGGGTCAGGGAGGGGCAGCCATCTGCCTCGACCGGTTGGGGGTGAGAGGAGAGAGGAGAGAGAAGAGAGAAGAGAAAGCAAAGAGAGACACAGACTATGGGAGAAAGCACACAACAACATGTTGCCATGTTACAACCACAAATGTGAACACATTTTATTATACGCATATGTATTCAGTCCCCTTTACTCTGATACCCCTAACCACAATCAAATGCAACCGTCTGCCTTCGGAAGTCACCTAATTAGTGAACAGAGTCCACCTGTATGTAATTGAATTGTAGTATAAATCCAGCTGTTCTGTGACAGTCTTGGAGGTTTGTTAGAGAACATTAGTGAACAAACAGCTTCATGAAGCCCAAGGAACACACCAGACAGGTCAGGGATAAAGCTGTGGAGACGTTTAAAGCAGGGTTAGGTTAGAAAAAATACCCCAAATTTTGAACATCTCATGGAGCACTGTTCAATCCATCATCTGAAAATGAAAAGAGTATGGAACATTACCCTGAACACACCATCCCCACTGTGAAACATGGTGGTGGCAGCATCATCCTGTGGAGATGCTTTTCTTCTGCAGGGACAGGTAAGCTGGTCAGAGTTGACGGGAAGATGGATGGAGACAAATACACGAGAATCTAGGAAGAAAACCTGTTAGAGGCTACGAAAGACTTTAGACTGGGGCAGAGGTTCACCTTCCAGCAGGATGCCGACCCTAAACATACAGCCAGAGCTACAGTGGAATAGTTTAGCTCAAAACACATTCATGTGTTAGAATGGCCCAGTCAAAGTCCAGACCTCAGTCCAACTGAGACTCTGTGGCAAGACTTGAAAACTGCTGTTCTCAGACGCTCTCCATCCAATCTGACTGAGCTTGAGCTGTTTTACAAAGAAGAATGAACAAAAATTCAGTCTCTAGATGTGCAAAGCTGGTGGAGACACACCCCAAAACACTTGCGGCTGCAATTGCAGCAAAAGGTGGTTCTACGAAGTATTTACTCAGGCGGGGCTGAATAATTATGCAAGCTGCACTTTTCAGATTTTTATTTGTAAAAAATATTGAAAACCATGAATCATTTTCCTTCCACTTCACAAATATGCACTACTTTGTGTTGGTCTGTCACATAAAATCCCAGCAAAAATATATTTACATTTGTGGTTGCAACGTGACAAAATGTGGAAAAGTTCAAAGGGGTACGAATACTGTATGTCCATCTTACATATACAGTCTATAGGAGGGGGTGTTAATAATTTTTGGCAGGTTGTGTGTACGCATTGTGTATCCTGTACTCCTTAAGGGGTGGCGGACTAGAGCTATCTACAGACGTGTGTGCTCGTCAAACTGCCCTCAGCTTAGCCTCCACTGTGCTGTCAGCCAATAAATAGCTGCTCCAACACTGGTCATTGTCAGATAATGGTGAATATTATAATGGTCAGTGTAAAAGATATGGTCCCTCTATACAGCACATTTAAAATGTTTAGTGTCACTTCAAATAAGTATTCTATCACAGTCAGGAAAGGACTGCAGAAGGGTCAAGATGTCCCGCAAGAGTGCAGCAAGGTGCAGGGAATACATTCTGCACAGTAAAGATAGGTAGACCTAAATCATTAAATTATTTTTGATGTGCATGCGTCTCGAGGTGAGCTGGTCAGGGGTTGCTAGTTTATCTGCTGCTTCACTTGGAGTTTAAAAGTGGCTTCGCATCCTTCCGTGCACTCGCCACGCTGGTCGTGCAATCATTACCACAACATGAGGGTTCTAAGTTCAAGCCTTCCTGCGGCCTTGCATTGCGGAGTTTGTATGTTCTCCCTGTGTCTGCCCGGGTTTCCTCCGGGTGCTTCAGCTTCCTAATCCTAAACTGGCCGGAGGAATGTATGTGAGATAGATAAAACACTTTGGGTGCACATAGTGGAAGGGCTGTTTGAATGTGTGCACTAAAGTGTGAAGTTTTTAGTAAGCCTCGAAAAGTGCTCAGCAATCTAATCCATTTCGAATGTGTAAGTCACAAGAAGGAAGTATCCAGCACTTTTTAACTTAAAGATGCAAACAGGCTTGGATCCAGTGCTTAGCAAAGAAAAATGCTTTTTTTCTCAGTCCACTCCACAAAATGACTGCAAAGTTTACTTTGTAACGCATTGTGATAACTGGCAAACTAAGTGATGTGGTTATCTGTGTGCTAAAGAATCACATGGCAGGATAAACAGCTTTTGAATGCACCTAATCAGCAGCTGTCACATTTTAATACACTAACAATATTATGTCAGCCTTGCACAAGGATTGATTCAGTGCAAGATTACATCATGAAAGAATGTTACTGTAATGATGATACTTTGTTCCCTTTGCTAGGACACACATAAAGTGGAAAGCTGAAGTCATAATAATGGTGGGACTTTCTGAGCCTTCTAAGCTTTTGGCCAGAAGTGAGGGACCAACGGAGAGTGGCTACAATTATGCAATGGAAAAAGACAAGGGAAAGCTGGACTGAATGGAAGGAAAAGCAAAGAAAGGAAAGTCAACGGCATTATTTAAAATAATGGAAAACAGCACTATGTGAAAACTTAAAAAAGGTGAGAGCCTTTTTGTTGGAACCAGAGTCCCATAAGATGAGTATTGCAGAAGGACTTCTGCTGAATTGCTGACATTAGCCAATCGGTTTTTTCTACCTTAGCCGGAGAGGGGAAGAAACACAAAAGCAGAGCAGTGGGCCAGGACTGTGGTACGTTGTGCTACTCTGGGAAAAAGCAACCTGGCGCCTGGAAAGAAACGTTATGTCACTCCTCCCACGTGATGCTGTGTTGTGCTGAGCTGCTATGGTGATGGCGAGGATGCCTTAGCAGCAGCCCACACTGTTTGAGTTGAAGGAATACACCAACAGTTTGGGAGGTTGCACCACCAGCAGCTTCGCTATGGAGAACATCAACACAAAGCCATTCAGGGGTTCTGGTAGACTGTAGCCAGATGAAATATTGACCTTTAAAGGAGACATATTATGCTCGTTTACAGTGCTCTGTTGTTTTTTTAAGCTGGAACTCCATAAGAGCAGTTTTGGACGGTCCACAGTTTAAAAAATAAATACACATTGACCATCTTCTAGAAACCTCTCAAGGGAAAGCCCCAATACTTATGACCAATGCCTCATTCTTTCTACTGACTGGAAATGACAGCTTCTCCAGTTCGTCTGAAAATTTTGGAGGCCAATCCAGAATTTGATAGCAAAAAGACATCTTAGTGGTATGTCTGCATGCTTTTAGTGTTTGAAAGAAAGGAAAAGTTGCTTCTCTGCACCTTCAGGTCAGGGAACAGGACCTAACTGCTATTCTTTGAATTGAGTCCTTGGTTTGAGCGGTCCCCATCAAAGACAAGTCTTGCTCAACTGGAGTATCTCCTGTGAGAGGTAACCCAATCTGCTTATGTTTTCTGGACCAGGAGAGAGCTTTTCCTGCATCTCGCAGTGTCTCCTGTGGGGATAGATTGGGAGAATGAGGTATCAGGTCCCCTGTTCAGTGTTTTCCTGTCCCTGTTCGAGCATAGTGAGGACTTGGTTCCCATTGCCAGCAATGAGTTAGACTGAGTTGCCCTCTGTCACTGATTCTGTCTATGGACAGAACTTCTAGGTGTAGCGAAGGACTAGAGGGTGTCCAGTTCTGGGTTTTGGGACCATACTGGCTTCATCGAGCAGTGACCCTCACCTTGCCTAAGGGGCAGTTTTTAGCTGAGTGCAAAGTGGCTGGGATGATAATTTGCACCTCCAAATCCAATCCCAGGGTTCTCAGCTAGAAAGGAGTGGAACACCTACTTAGGGTTGGAGAGGAATTACTGCCTCAAGTGGATGTGCTGAAGTATCTTATGGTCTTGTTTATGAATGAGGAAAGAGTGGAGAGGGAGACTGACAGATGGATCGTTGCAACACATTTGCATTAATGCAGATGTTCTTGTTGTTTTGGCTGCTCCTGTTAGGGGGTCACCACAGCAGCTCATCTACCTTTAGCTCACCCTGTCCCTCGCATCCTCTTCCCTCACACCAGTCTTCTGTATGTTCTCCTTCACTACATCCATCAACCTTTTCTGTGGTCCTCCTCTTTTCCTCCTACCTGGCAGCTCCATCTTCAACATCCTTTGCCCAATATGTCCACTCTCCCACCTCTGCACATGTCCAAACCATCTCAACCTTGCCTCCCTTACTGCATCTCAATCTGAGCTATCCCTCTGAGGGACTCATTTCTAATCCTGTCCATCCTGGTCACTTGCGAACAAAAATCTCAGCGTCTTCAGCTCCGCCTCCTGTCTCTTTGTCAGTGCCACCATCTCCAAACCATACATCATAGCAGGTCTCACTACCATCTTGTAGACCTTCCCTTTCACTCTTGCTGCTATCCTTCTGTCCCAAATCCCCCCCTGACACTCACTCACTCCACCACACCACCCTGATTGCACCCCCTTCTTCACCTCTCTTGTGCACCCTCCATGTCCAAGAGTCACCAGGTACTTAAACTTTAAACCACCTTCACTACCTCTACTCCTTGCATCGTCACCATTCCACCTGCCTTACTCTCATTCAGATACATGTGCTGTCTTTCTTCAGCACATGTATCTCCTTCATTTTCCCTCTCTTCCTTCATTCCTCTACTCTCATGTGCATACTGCTGCCACTTCAGTCTCCCTTCCGCCTACTCCCCACTCTCACTACAGATCACACAGTCATCTGCAAACATCATCTAGTCTAGACACTCCTGCCTGACCTCGTCTGTCAACCTGTCCGTAACCATCGCAAACGGGGAGGAGCTCAGAGCTGATCTGTGCTTGGCAGTTTCACCTCACCACTTCAGCCCTACTTTCCCAGTCAACTGGTAACTCTTCAGTACCATCCAGTCTGTCTCAACTCCTCCCTGCAAAACTCTGGTGTCACTGCTCCATCTTCTGGTCCTACCATCATGGAGACAGGTGGCTGGAGTGATGTGGGTATCAATTTATTTGAGTTCAATTCAGTTTAGCTGCATTCAATTTTATTCAGAGCCATTTAACAGGAAGAGACCACTGGCAGAACCAGGCTTGCAGGATGCAAACATCTGCCACAACCAGTTGTGTGGTTAGGGGAAAAGAAGAGGGGAAACAGGGCATAAAGAAACCATGCAATTCAGTTAAACTCAGTTCAGTTTTATTTACATAGCTCCAAAGCACCAAAAAGCATGACATGGCTCATCTCCTCTGAGACATTTGGGCAGAATGAGCTCCAGGTATTATTCCCCCTCCCCGGCAACATGTTGAGCATTGCTCCGGTTTAGCGTCACCTTGATAAGCTTGTCCCCCACAGATCTGCTGCACATAAGTGACCATGGCGATGTACCCTGGTAAGAAGTGACCCACAGTTGTGGCGCCTACCTCGCTAACTTCAAATCCTGCTTTATCGTACAGACCTCTAGAGAAATGGAGCAATGAGGGAAAAAAACAGAGATTTGTACCCAAAACCAAAGGGACAAAGGGAGCTCGAGCCTTTCCAGTACCTCAGTCAAAGCTTTGAGCTAGTCTTCTGCTTTCAGTTAAGAGTTACCCCTCCATTCATGAGTTTAAAACTTTCTTTTTGGGTGCCCAGGATCTATTTTTTTGTCATAGTCTTTAAATTAGTTATTTATTTTACAACTTTTATTATTTATGCTTTACATTTATTTATATGTATGCTTTGCTGTTATTTTGTTGTCATCATTTCCTGTGCCTGTTATTAACGATGTCCGTTTATCTCCGTGTGAATGAATACACCTAATGACCAGCCGTGCGTTTGGAGGGGTGAAAGTGCTGCGATTCCCTGCCCGCGCTGTGCAGCGAGAACGTAACTTTGTATGCACTGCAGCGTTCGCTGTGATGAGTCACGGCCACCACATTAAGCAAGACCTTCATGTTCACTACAGCAGCGGATAGCGTGCGTCGTGCACTACAGCTTTCCAAAAACACATAAGAGTTTGAAATCCTCAAGGAGAGAGACGAACAATAAATACAGTGTATGAGTAAATGATAATCACAGATCAGCTCG
>VUQH01088300.1:0-11135 GCA_015106775.1 Etroplus canarensis
CACATGAATCTTTGCTCTTCTGCCTCTACCCTGCTCCCTGCTTCTGCTTTATTTGTCTGTTAGAAGCATCTGCCTCAATCTCACTCCTCTGATGCCTTACATCCAGGAAAAGACAGTTTGAATGAAAAACACAGGATTGAATAAAACTGTGTTTATTCTAAAGATCCCATCCTGGTGTGTTTTCTTCAGTCATCACAGGTGCACAAAGCTACTGTGATGCCACTAAGTCTACAAAAACATAAAAAGACAAACCTCTTATCAGATTTTCAGATGCTGTCATGCTGTATAGACATGATTATTCACGCTAGTGAATGATGAAAACAAGACATATATAACCCCCTAAACATATTTTGTCTATACTTGATGAGACCTTTAATTCACTCTTTGTTACCCCCGCTCATTAGCTGGCTCACTTGCTCTGACCTTTATGGCAGAGCGGCATCATTCTGCTTTCTTTCTCCCTATTAAGATTTCTTCGTAGTGTCCTAACAAATTATCACTCGTATCATGTGTTGCATGCACCACCGAGATGCACATGGTTATGTATATCCTCACAACTGCTTATGTTCATCAGTGTCTTTGCCCATAGCTACGGTGTTGCTCTGTACAGGGGCACGCGTGCAAGTATGCGTGTGCAGGAAAGCAATCTGACTTCAATATGTGGCGAATGGGGCCCAGCAGTGAAAGGTTAATCCAGTGTCTGTGTGCAGAGTCCACTTGAGGAAGGAGGCAGCCAACAGTATGCAGGAACACGCAGACAGGGTGTCAAAGAAAGAAAAAAAAGATCCTGTCCTATTCCTCCTCAGTATAATGGAAGAGAGTAAAAGTTCAGCGAGACAGAGAAGAAAATGCAAAGAGGCGGGCTAAGAGGCGAAGCGGCTAAATAGATGCCAGGAGGCTGATGTCAAAGGGTGAGAATGTGTAGATGAGGGCACACACACACACGTCTCCACAAATTGTCTTCAGTTGGTGCTCTTGGCACAAAGTCAGTGTGATGTATCTTCAGTTGTTCAGCGATTCAAAAATCTAAGACTGTGAGCAGAAAGTAGAAATCGATGCGAAAAGGGAGAGGGAATACGACACACTAACACCAAGCTGACAATGTCTTCTGTCACTGACAGTGATGCCCTCTAATTTGAAGGAACATCGATCACTCAGAAAAGCTTATGGAGATTCAGTGAATACAGACACTGACGCTTTGTCAGAGCTGCACCGAGAATTATTCACCCAAACAATCAATTTCACTTTTCCTTTCTCTGACCCTTCCTCACTCTTTCATTCTGTTTTTATGAGGCCAATGAGGAATTACTCATCCATAACTAATGGAGGCTCTAATGATGTCTGTGAGGCATTTCTCTCTCTCTCACACACACACACACACACACCTACACACGCACACACTCCCTCTGTCTGCCTGCGATGTTCAAGTTTGTTGAAGCCAGACTTCTGTCAGATGTTAATAAATTGACTCCTTGTGGATGTCAGTGTTACATATTTTCAGATGGCGCTTAATCTTGGCATAACACTCGAGTTAGCGAGACAGTGAATGCGATCAGAGTACATTCAGATGCTGGGAAATGATTGGAAGCCTCTTTTTTTTTCTCCACGATAAGACTGAAATGAAATAATCTTGCTTTGGAAATTGCCAATGCATCCCAGAGGAAGCGGGTAGCAGTTGAGAGTCTGGTTTGAATTTTAAAAAGTTTGACATTTTTAAGAGGCTCTTACAGAAAGTAAAATGCAATTTAGTTAGTGTGTACAGTTTGCTTTTGTCACTTATTTCACACCTTTATATATATATGACTAAAAATTCCAGAGAATTAAAACCCTGCTGGACCTGCTTGATGCATAAATCTGACTCACTGTGTGTAATACATTTGCATGGTTTTGGTCAACCTCGGTGAACACAAATCCATAAAATTGCAAAATAACCAACGAAGAAGTGCCTGGAAACTTGAGGATTCTTGAGTAGCAAACAAAAAAATTAACTTCCAACTTTTCTTTTGCAGGCTTGTTGCTACATTTTTCTACAGTTGCCTTACAGTGCCTGGACTCACACAGATGGCTAAGTAGGCCATAATCCTACTCTAGATAAGATCAAATGCCTGAAATCTTTAGTTACAACAGGTATCAGAGGGCCAAATGTTTATCTCCAGTGTTGCTTAGATTGCGAGTGGTTACCAGTGATTGCTCTGCTTAAAGCAGGCTTTTGAACCTCAGGGGATTTTATGTGCTGAAATGAGTGATAGGGAACTTTTGTGAAAGATTTATGAGCCCTTTACAAACTTTATCAGAGAAAAGCCACGGCAACTGACTACAGATGTCCAGCACGAATGTTCAGTCAATTTGCTGCTTATATGGAGGCGGTGTTCTGTTGCTGAAAAGCGCTAAATTTTTTATTTTTTCATCAAATGATTTTTTGTAATCCCCTGAAAAGCCATTTTCATCTTTTGATTCAAGAGATGAATGGACTTTAGGAATTCAAAAGAGACTGACCATGAAATTCACTGGCTTTGATTAACAAACATAGACTTCATTGCTGGAAATGAAAAATAATAAAAACGTGAGCTTCATATATACAAATGTAATGTGCATTTTTGACATCTAATCCTGGCCACATTCAGCCAAGTAGTTCAGTATGAACAAAAAACAGTTATGAGGATTTAATAATTTGACTGCAAATAAGAAGTACAGCATTTTGAGTGATAACATGACATCCCTCCTTTGTCTTTTCAGTCATTACCTGCTAAACATCCCTGGAAATCCATTATTTGGTTTTAAAACAAGAGAGAATCTGTGTAAAATACAGCAGTGAAAGAGGAGACATTAGTGCCTTTAAATATATCTCCCTGTCTGGTCTTCTAAGGTTGTTTGGATGGCTTTGGAAGCTTTAACAGCAGTTACAGTTCTATAATGAAATATCAGTCCCGCTGTTCATTAATGACTTTAAATCAGGCATCAGCCCTGACGACAGAAGGACATTTAAATTTCTTAAAAATATGTGGGTCTATTCTCAAATTTAGCATTAAATATACTTCTTCCAAATGACTCAAATGTATGCAGTGAAGTTTTGATTAATATAACTCTTAGAGGCAAGATAGATAGATAGATAGATAGATAGATAGATAGATAAATATTTTAGTAATCCTAAATGAAATTTCAGAATCCAGCAGCTTACACAATACAAATGACTCTTACTTAGCACCCCTGGTTCTACTTTAAGCTGCCTTTTGAGGGGTTCAGCATTCAGGTCTGGCCCAGTTCCCGGAGAGGGAGAATGTGTGTGCCTTATTCTCGATTGCTTGCATCATTGTGCCCCATTTGCATCGATATCAACCCTCGTGAGCAAAGGTAGACCAGAGTCCCCTTTTCTCATTACAGATTTTTCCCCTGGAAGGGTTTTATTCTGAAACAAATACCTGCCACAGTGCACTCGTGGACCCAGGCAGTGTCCCCACAGCCCACCACAGACCTGCATGGCCAGTTAAATGAACATTGAACAGTAGGGAGGTTTCATTCGCCTCAGGCACAACCACTCAACTATATGGTAACAAGCATTTAGCGGCCATTTAATAGCTCGCTGCACACTGCTGTATATATAGCTACTGTGCATACAGCCCAGAAATCATCAGCTGACAGTCCTATGACATGCTTTCAGAGTTGATAATAACATTTGAACAAAGGTCGTCTAAATGACTAAATTAAATCTAATGACTACATGACTTTCGTAGAAACGTCAAGCTTTCTTGTGACAGGAAATGTCATAACAATACATACAGCTTCGGAAGGGACTGGCACAGTCTGCCATGGAGCCCCATCTGGATATAATGACCAGTATCGCGCACAACTCATCACCTGTGCATCTTAATGCGAGAGCATCCCCAGGACTATGACAGCGGATGTGCACTTTAAGGTTATAGAGCTGCAACATCGGCTCGCTGTTTTGATCCATGCTTAATGAGTAAAAAAAATAAATACACAATAAGATTTACACTTTCAACAAGACCTAATGTTCCCGTAGTGTGAAAGACTGCAGAATGATCACACCCAAAATGCACAAAAAGAAAGAGGAAGAAAATACGTTGTTCAAGCAGGGACGAATCGCGCAAATCGATCAAATGGCCATGTAATAGGTTTTGTTGTCTCCAATTTGGCGCATAAGCAGTGCTCATTATCCCAGCAATTCACATGGACTCCAAGAATTTTGTGGCTTTTCTGTGAAAGTTCGTACAGCTCTAAAGATGCACCAGTGCACATATGGACTGCACAAGAGGCAGTTGCATATTTTTTAGGTTTTTTTTTTTTTAAATGCTCATTTCAACCGCATGAATGAAGCATAGGATCCATACATACCTCGCACCAGCACTCCCAGCCACATCTGAAATAACAAATATATACTCTATAGATGGAACAGAACACGCAAATAGCACGCCTCACTGGTTCTACTCACCACAGAGCGAGTTGGCGAAGCCGTACCACACGCATCCCCCTTTTCCAATGAGCCACCTTCCTTGCGTGCTGGCCGCGAAGCTGAACGGAGTCCCCAGTACGCACACCAGCAGGTCGCTGATGGAAATGTTAATCAGGAGCAGGTTGATGGGCGACCGCAGCATCTTGAAGCGGCAGAAAAGGACAAGCACCAGCAGGTTGTTCATAAGTCCAAAAGTCCCGATAAAGCCCAGGCACACAGCCACTACCAGGTTCCCTGTCGGGGTGAGAGTGGTCCTGTATGATCCGCCCCCCAGGTGCCCTTCCCCGGCTCCGGCACACAGAGCGCTGTTGAAATCCGCGCAGCCGCTCAGGCTCACGTTGGACACGATCATGGCAGTCCGGTGTCACCGCGGTGGTACTCTGGGCGGCCACGGCAGCTAATATATCATTGATATTCTTTTTTTTTTTTTCTGTGTGGAAAAGAAATGAGAGGAAAAGCCCCTGCTCGCTGCCAGCAACACTTGTTGCTTTACAAAGAAATGTCAGGTGCAAAAAAGCAGAGCCAAACACACATGTAGGGTGATGAATTGCTTGTTTGTTGGGGATGTCAAAACTTTGCCTGAGTACAGGGGCAGGGGAGTGTTCGAAAATATGAAAAAGAGGAAGTTTGGTCAGGCTTTGCTCCACCGTGTGGATGTCTGTAATGCGCACTCTTACTCTTGTTCGGACACGCTCCTGTCTCTCACACAGACACCTTCCCTCTCTCTGTCCGTTTTTAAATCACCGGAGCCCGCTCTCCGGCAGCTGACGTTCAGCGACTGGGGGGGTGGGGGAGCGCCGACAGTCGACCAATCGAACGATTATGGTGCTCCTCAAAGAGAGGCGCCAACCTGCTGTGCACAGAGCCCGACTCAACTAAAGTCCAGCCTAATAAAGTTTCAGGAGCCGCTCTCCCTCCCGCTGCCGCGCTGACGTCCGCTGCGCAGGTATTGATGCGCGGCGCTGTCCGGGGTGCTGAACACGCACACAGCAGCAATTTCACTGATCAACTCTTTGTTCAAGGCTGTCATGCATTTTAATTGCTCTCCTAATAATAACCAACTTATCAGTACAAAGGTAGGGGCGCTCATTTCTTCTTTGTGATTCACAAACAGAGCTCTTCAATATCTCACCGCCATTTACCATAGAAGTGCCAACAAGTATAATAAAATTAAGAAGCGTTAACATTGGTAGCATTTAGCACTGTCTGTTTAAAACTTATTTGTCAAAAGGGGGAAATTAAAATGTCTACAGTGGATTTAGATTAGGTACAAAAGCAATGATCCTCACTAAAACAACTGGTAAATCACTCATGTTAATGGTGAGCTTCTCAGGCGACTTTGGGGCCTTCAAGTCACTGTGTAGCACTTGGTTAAGCAAAAGTGCAAAATGACAACGAGAAGTCACAGATATACAGAGGTGTAGATTTCTCCCCCTCCATCTGCCATTCCTGAAAACATATACTCCAGGGTTTGCACTTTCAGGCAGGAATAATGAGATGCAGTGAAATACTAAAACATGACAAGTGTCAGGCATCTTCCCTCGTGGTGTCCATATACTGTACTGCAAGCAGAGAGAAGCTGTAGACTTCTGGGTGCAGATAACACACCCTCTGCTTCTGAACCTTGACTCCCTTTTGCGTCAAACAAGCACAATTTTGTCCACCAGATGCTAAACTAACTTCTCAGCTCTTACCTCTAAAGATGTGTGATGTGTCTGACAGATAAAATGCCACCAAAACGCAGTAACTTTTTTTGTTTTGCAGAAGGAACACCATGTCACCTTGTAGTTTGCCTTAAATAGAGAATTTTATATTCAAATGACAGTAAGCAGGTTAAAAAAAAAGACCAGTTTGCACTTGTCAACAGGTAACAGCCTAACTTTGTGTCAGCAGATGCTTAAATATGATTCACACAATATGATTCACCAAGAATTCAGTCGCAAGTTCAAAATATCAGCAATTAGTTGGTAATCAAAAGTGAATCTTGCAGCCAAAGATTTAATGGTAAGAGTGAGGGAGGACAATGATTTGGCGTTAAAGTAGTGTTTTTAATTATGTTAAAAATGCTTCTTTGGCAACTTGTGACTTTGTCTGCAACGAGAAGTTTCTGAATCAGATGGGGAAACTTAGTCTTCCCCTTCATAATATGTTCTAACTCCTTTCCACCAAATAGGCCCCTTGTCACACTGGAGCAAGGTAATTACCCATGAAAACTGTACAGCGACATTTACTCTGACAATATCTTCCCTGTATGCAGACCTAATTGAGTTGAATTAAGACACTTGGGCTTCTATTGTGAATACCACCCTCATTTAATCATCGCAGTGGGACCGGGAGGTTGATATTTAGTTGGATTTCTAGGTCAACTTAGTGGCTGTACTCTGAGGAGATGTCCAGGAAGATGAAGTGCAAATGGGGTTAGAGGGCCATCGCAGAGAGCCTAGTTTATGTGTAAATCAGAAGAAAGGTGCCACCAGAATGCTGTTTTACTGCGACTATCCCATTTATTTGATGGGTTATCGATTGTTTTGTCACATTAACCCTGTCTTGCTGCTGCCCCAACAATCTTCTCAGTTCTATCACTCAAGCCCAGCTTGAGATGGATAAATGCTTACATTTAGTAGTAGCTGAAATGGATATGTTTACATCCTCAGCTGCATGCTCAGACACCAGTTGATTGTCTTCCTTCCAAGCTTTACTCTACCCAGTGTCAGAATTCTACATGTTTTCTCCAAAATTGTTAGTGAAATTGCTAGAGTTACCATTTATTCATGAAATACATCAACACGTCCACTGCTGGGCAGTCACTTGTGTCATTTCAATTGTTTCTTATCACCCTGTTTATTAAGATGATGTGCTCTCATGTGGTTTCTAGAAGGCCAAAACTGCAATTACATCAACAATTGAGCTTAAAATTAAGTAAGCCATGAGTTCAGAACCCTTGTGGCTTTCATTGATCACTAAAAATTTTAATTACATGTGTCACAAGTTAACCTCTTGTTCCAACTTTGCCTTGTCTTGAAAATTTGTTGTCTCACAGTGCAACTATGATGTTTTATTTTGCTCCATACTTCTACTTATGTGCCTTTTTCAGCTTTGAACAACAATATAACAGGACTAAGGCTATGTTCACACTACAGGTCTGAATGCTCAATTCAGATTTTTTGCTGAGATCAGATTTTTTTGTGGGGTTGTTTACATTATAATTTAAATGCGACAACCATCAGACTCCAGTGTGAACAGTCTACAGCCCTGAAGTGATCCACATGTGCAGAAGAAGATGTGATGTAACACGTAGCATGCTGTGTTTACAAAAGTAAATACAGATGCTACATGGGTCACCTTGTGTGTAAAACCTCACTTTCTTTCCACTGACTAGGTCCATCAACAGTTTTGTGCACTGTTTACATTTGCTCTTACTGCGTCTTGCCTCCTCCGGTGCAGAATTAGGACGTCTGTCTCACTTCAATGATGTAAAAGTAGGATGAAATGTGACATGACCGTTCAGACTGAGGGAGCTTTGAAAAACATTGAGTACATATCTGATTTAGGACCACATATGAAAGTGGCCTGAATCAGATTTGAAAAAAAAAGAATCAGATATGTGCTGTTCAGATTGGCATAAAAAAAAAAAAATACAGAAATGGGTCACATATGGGCAAAAAAATCCAATTTGGTCCACTTTTGTCTGCTGTGTGAATGCAGTCTAAGAGTGCTCAGACATGCTAGTAGCTCTTTAAGGTTGCTCAACAGTACCTTAAAATAAAATTAAATGCCAGAATACCATCAGCTTCAAACTGACAATGCTAACATGGCAACAACAGCTATACCATTGTTCTGTCATTTCATGATGTGTGATGGTGTGAAGAAAGTTTAAGGACCCAAATGCTGGACTGCAGAAGGCATGGTGAGGAGAGCATAAAGTGAGCTTTATTTAAGCTGTAAAATCTAAACAAGGCAGGGAACACAGGGAGCCATAGCACACATTGGCAGAAGGATGAACTA
Organism: Etroplus canarensis; assembly: GCA_015106775.1. Classification (NCBI taxonomy): domain Eukaryota; kingdom Metazoa; phylum Chordata; class Actinopteri; order Cichliformes; family Cichlidae; genus Etroplus; species Etroplus canarensis. The sequence continues at coordinate 8,477 of VUQH01088300.1, forward strand.
AAGAAAGGCAGGGGTCTAAAAAGACTCAGACTAAGGACTAACGAGAAACAGGAGGGTGAAGAGCACAGGTGTCATGAAACAAAACTAAATAGAATGCACAGAACATGGCAGATGCCAAAATAAGAGAGGAAGTGCAAAAAGTCAGACTAAGCACAGAGTAACTCAAAAACACACATGGAAAACACAGGGAAGGCAAGAGCAAAAAACAAAACTTAGAAACTAAAATTACTAAACTAAAACTAAAATTTGACCTGAGCCTAAAACAAAAGCACCCTAAAATAAAACTGAACATCAACCTCAACCTAACCAAAAACCAGAATAACCAAAGACAGAGCGTAAACAGGCAAACATGACAATACAAACATAACCTAAACATGACACATGTACACTTGAAAGTAGAGAGACAGACAAAGGGAAAGGTTTTAAATAACAAACAAAAAAAAAACTAATTAGAAAGATGCTGGTGAAACTAAAGAAAGTAGAGCAGACCATCTAAAAAGGAAGGGCAAAACAAAAGAAGCAAAATAGTAACACACAAGGGGAGTTATTAAAAAAACAAAATAATAACTACAAGTGAAAGACACAAATTGCATACATAAAGAGAGATTTAGACAAAAACCACAGGCCACAATCTGTAAACAGAGACACTAAGACCAAAAGTACAATAAAAGACCCCAAACCATTATGATTTCCTCATAGCGTTAGCAAAAAATGTAATTTGACCAGCAATTCTTCCTGTAACTGTATATAAGCACAATTTCTAGGAGACAGCATTGACCCTGACCACTTTCCTACACCCACAGTTGCATATTAAAATGTTCAGCTTTCCTCCCTGAAAAAAGTAGCAAGTGAATATAATCTGCCCAGCCACTGCATTTCTTATCAAAAAGTTACTGGCAAAACAAATTAGCTGTACATAAATACAGTTTCTAGGAAACAGCTGTAAATGTATGCCATCTCACCCGCTAAATGAATGGTATTATGCAGATCAGCTCTTTTGTCATTAGTCCATAGATGAGTTTATTTCTGCTTACGCTGAGTGTTACCAGCAATAGACGGAATGTCAGCCTAATTTAAATACAGTAGCTGAACTAATACACAAGCTAATTATTAGGACCCTGAGACAAGGTAACAAGCAGAGGATCATATATAAGTTTCACAGTTTTGACATCAGTTTAATAGTTTAAATACATCTTGGTGTTTGGTTATATTTAAAAAACACACTTTAATTAAAGGCATCTATACATTTTTGGGAAGAAATGCCAACTGTAGGAATGACTTACAGTACACTAAGAGCTTATAACAGCAATGCAGTCACACACACACACACACACACACACACACACACTGCTAAAATTACTTTCATATTTAAAAATAATGCAAAAATACTCTTCTGTCACTCTTTATTATGTTTACCGCTTAGAGGTTAAATTTTTTATACTTTTCTCATTATTACAGCACTTTCTTTCTCAGTCTTGCGCTTGCAGTAATGTTTGCCCTAAATTTCACAAAAACAGAGCCTGTCTGCTGATTATACCAAACAAAACAGACCACAAGGGAATCAGTATAATATTGTCCCATTTCCTTTTCTGACTTTTTTACTCTTTCAGTCTTGTTAATTATGAGATTTATAGAGCATAAAAGGGGAAATTATGACTGGAATGATGTACAGATAGATTTAAAAAAAATACCAGTAAGAAGGGGAAAGATACAATAACCTGGACTTCAACCTTCACTAAGCAGAAACTCTTAACAAAATGGACAAAAAGAAACAGACTAAACTCTACCTTGAACACATACATGCAGACCTCAGCTGACCAAATTATCTTGATAGATGCTTGTATTACTCTGTCCTTTTCTTCTCCCTATCTTTACATCTCTGACTTTAACTGGTATTTTCACTCTGCTTTTCTCTGTCTCATTTAATTCCCCTCAGACTGAGCTAGACTTAATTAACCTTTCTGGAAGTGGGAAGTGCAATATTATCAAGACATTATAGTCAGATTCAATGGGAGCTCTCACTGAAGTTTCACTAAAACAAATACATTACCATTTAAGACGTGAAACTTTAGAAATATATTTGAATTTAAGTTTTGGGAGGTGATCTACTTTGCAAGGCTGGTGAGAAAAATATTTCTTGACAGAAGTAATTCGCATGTTCATATGACCTGCATTTTCTCAAAAATGGTAGCCAAAACGAGTTGACCGTAAAAATTCCCAAAGAAAGAATAATGCAACCATTCCATCTGCACCAAAGAGTAAAACAATTAAATGTGGACTATTGAATATTAGGTCTCTCCCTTCTAAGTCCCTGTTAGTAAATGATTTAATTATTGATCAACGCATTGATTTGTTTTGTCTCACGGAAACCTGGTTACAGCAGGAAGAATACATCAGTTTAAATGAATCAACCCCCCCCGAGTCATACTAACTGTCAGAATCCTCGAAGCACAGGCCGAGGAGGAAGAGTGGCAGCAATCTTTAACTCTAGTTTACTGATCAACCAAATTCCTAGACAGAGTTATAATTCATTTGAAAGCCTTACTCTTAGCCTCGATCACCCTGATTGGAAAACTCAAAAGCAAGTTTTATTTGTTGTTGTCTATCGTCCGCCTATTGCTTATTCAGAGTTTCTATGTGAATTCTCTGACTTTTTATC
>VUQH01088304.1:0-17998 GCA_015106775.1 Etroplus canarensis
TTTGAGTCCTTGTATTTATTATCTTTGTACTGTGTCTTTTCCTTGTTATCCTGGGTTCAAGGCTTGATCTACCTCCACTGCTGCAGAACAGCTTTAAGTTGTTAACCTGTTGCTTGTTCCCTGAAAAAGGCCTTTTTGTATAATTCTGAAATGTACATTATTTTTCATATTTAGGTAACCTTACTTTTTTAACCTCTGGCAGTTCATCACTTACCTTTGTGCCATTTCAAGCTATTCATTGGACTTGAACTGCTTGAAATTTAATAAAAAAAGTGGATAATTGGGGTGTTCGACCGGTAGTGTATATATAAAATTGAACTGAATTGAACTGAATTAAATGGTGAAATTACACGTATTAAACAAACGATCATAGTTTCCAACCTCAAATCTAAACCTCAAATCTACTCTAATTTGTTAGCATATTGCAGACGCTAAACAAGTTTTGCTCATACAGATTATTTGTAAAATCATTATAAAACATACGTTAATTAAAAATGCATAGCTCAACGTAAAGAAAAATTTTTTGGGTGTTTTAGTAACCATGAATAAAGTTTCTGGGGATTAAAGTTTGAAGGAGTTTATGTGTCTATAACAAAAATATATGGAACCCAAACATGATGACAGAAACAGCAGCGTCTCAAATGACCGAAATAAGAGAGAATACAGGAGGATACAGACTGAGACCCGGAGAACAAACTTCAGCTTCCTCTTATCCTAAATGCTGCATTTAAATATATTTGGCCTTACCAGCAAACTGTATTGTTTTTTTTATTTGTAAGTTAGATATTAAATTATCCGACTGCCGTGCAACACTGCTAATGTGTGCCACACTGTCCCTCTAAAACACGGTGTTGTGATCTGGTCACCTTAATATACAGCTCTCTCTTTTAAAATCAGCTGTGGAAAACAGTGGCTAGCTTCAGTGGGCTTTAATGTTATGATAAATAATCACATGCGCCTCATAACGACACAGTACCGTCAGTTTTTACCGGACGGCGTGGTTAGGGTATCCGTGCCCGCACACACCCTGCGGACGTACGTCTCTCCCGCACCGGCTGCGTGCAAACGTAGCAGTCCACGCAGTTACCGCGCGCGGTGTCATTCTTGAACACGCAGTCAGGTGTCGCGCTACTATCACGCTACCGGCGACGCCCACCAGCCCCCCACACACGTTCATGTAGACACGGGCTTTGAAACCGTTTCATTTATTTATTTAGTCACTCACGTGGATGACATGTACAGGAGCGGATGACGTAGCGCAAACTTGTGTATGTGTGCGCGCGTGTGTGTGTGGGCGTGGAGGGAAATGTCAACGCGCGGCGCGAGAGGAGGGGAAGGCTGGAGGTGATGTATGCGGCTGGAGGATAATTCTATCAGGACGCTTCGCTGTTTGTGTTAACTGCTGTTCACTGCCTAGAAAATGTTCGGTGTCAGAGGCATAAAGTTGTAAAAGGTCGCCGTTTGCAGTCAGCGGAGCCCGGCACGTTGAAGCGGAGGATGTGAGTTAATTCGGCTCCACGGCGAAGCCCAGCCTCCCTTCCTGCATGTGAAGCGAGTCGGACAGCGGCTTTTCAAACTCGGACCGCTTGTGACCGCCGGAGCCCCTCCGTTTCAGGTGAGTTTGTTCGGTTTGCGAAGGTGGAGAACTTCTAGCGAGCGATTTGTTGACTGACAGGCGGTTAGCTGCTTGGAGACTTCTCCTGCTAACGGTGCAGTAAGAGACGGAGAGGCACTGGCCGGACTCGATCGTTTCTGGCTTTCGATGTGACTTCAGGCTGCTGACAGTAACCGCCAAGCCTCTTACTGATGTGAATATTGTGTTGTGGCTGATAGCTGAACCCGTATGACATATCTGGTCTCAGGCCGACTCTGCCTGCTAGCCGAAGAGGAAGCATGTACGGTGGTGATAACGTTACCCAACTGATTACCATTCAGCTGTTTTTACTCCTTATCAGAGCTGTTGCATTGCTGAGGTTTCTTTCCGGAACAAGAGAGGCCTTTGGTGAATTATATGTACCACATTAGTTTGTGGTCACACCACATGAGACCGTGCAGCTCGGACGGCCGTTCTCTGTGGCCGGAGGATGCTGCAGCAGCAGCAGCAGAAGCCCCTCGCCGTGGGGTGTGGTTGGCTAGCCGGACAAACAGGCTGTCAGCCGCGGTCTACCCTTTAATCTCCTATTTGACAGCTCATTAGAGGACTGGCCACATCGCATTAGGCCATCCTATCATCTCCAGCATATTCCTTTACCCAAGCAGCCCACTGCCATGCGTGTTGTCCGCCGTGTTTGACCGGCAGGGACTCTGTCTGTCATAACAGTTTTGCTGCTGCAAGCGGCTCCAGAGGCTCATAAATTTCCCTGAGTGGACAGCCAGCATGTGTTGCACACTCACTTCTGTTTGATCAAAAATACTGTAGTGCTCATTGTATGTACTGATTAACCGAGCCCAAGAGAGTGAGGGGTCTTTTGTAGGAAGTGGGATTTAAGTATCATATTCTGAAATGCAGTTGTATTTAAATATAGTTGTATTTTCAAGTTGACAGTCTGCTCTGTTTGCTGGGCCTCCAGGATATCTCACAGTGCCCCCCCTTCTTTTTTCCTCCATTCCAGTCTTTTTTCCACTTATACTTCATTCATAATCCTGTCACTTTCTCCATACTCCTGCCTTCCTCACTGTAATGCACTGAGTGATGGGCTGCTACCAGATTAATCCTCGTTGACTATTACCTTCATGTGTATGACTCTCTCTTTGGTTACCTACTGCCCCTTCCCCATAACCTTTACATTGCAAGTTTATTCTTATTGCACTGCAATGTCTGAAGGGATGAGGGTATCACTGCTAAGATACCCAGAGATGCAACCATGCATGGAAAAGCATAACTACTCATAGAGGTGCATGCACAGGCTGCAGCCTCCACCAATGAATTATTACAAGCATGTTAACACATTAATAGGTACTAAAGACCAGAGCCTGAGCAGTAAACCAGCAGCAAAATGTATATATAAAGAGACACAGAGTCAGAGAGCGACCTACTGTTTATGTGTTTGGGTTGAATAGTCATTGGGGTCAGTAACTTGTAGTCACTCTGCTGGCACAGCAGTTTTTAGGTCATATGCTCCACTAGTGTTGCTCTTGGCTGGGTTACTCAGCCTCTCAATGGGATCTTTACGGTGTGTCCAACTCTTTGGACAGCTGAGTGTGTGTGTGTGTGTGTGAGTGTGTGTGTGAATGTGCACAGATATGGACAGTGGAGGGGTGTTTGGATCTTGGCCAGCTGTATTCGGACAGTCTACACTCTGCTGATGACTGCAGTGAGGAGGTTTATTTGTATGTGTCCCTGTATATAGGCCTAGGTATTGTAACCAATGTGCAGTGTAAACAAGATACAGTATATTAGCCCGTCCACACCCTCAGTGCAAATTTTTAACTTAACTAGAGGAGTCTGAGTTTGAGTTCCTATTTGCTTATGCATTTATTGGCCCTTTATGTTGCTGTGGGGTCTAGTTAATGTTTGACGCTGTAATGCAATGTGTGCTCTGTCTGGCTTTGAGTAGATCCATCTGTTAGTGTGTAGTAAGCTCTTGTCTATCTGGCAAGTCTGCTTAAGTTAACTATTAAAGTCTGTTATAATATATTTTTTGTATCAGAGACATGTAAATAGACTGGCAATAATATATATTAATTTTATACTCTTGCTCAAAATGCTTGTATACTACAAGCCACATTCATTCATACATACCTGGAATGCATTTGATATATCACTCTCGCCCTATTGAGAGCAATTTGGAGTTCAGTATCTTGCCAAAGGATGCTTTGACATTTGGACTAGAGGAGACTAGGGAATGAACCACCAGTGTTATGATACTTACTAGGCCACAGGCATAATTGTGACAAATTCAAAAGTAGATACACTGCTAAAAAAAAGTTAATCTTAACTTTGATTTTTAGTGTGATTTTTGAATCCAGCCCCAAAGAGTTAATGATTTTGGTTTCCCACTGATCATTGTTACGTCATTTTGTTCTCAAAATTTACAGTCTGTATCAGTGAAGATTTTCAACTTGAATGTTTTATTCAGCAAGACCTAATATGTGATCTAAGTGTCCCTTAATTTTTTTGTGTATATCCTTTTTGCATCCAGTTAGAATCAGCTGCAAAGTCTGTAATACATTAAAACAACTATATACTTTGTATTTCACATGGCCGTTAAGTAAGGGTTTATTACACTAATGCATGTGTATTAAAACTGAAGTTTTCAAACTTTTTTCTGTCATGCTCCACTTAAGAAATCGAAAAGAGTTCACCCCCTACAGTTTTTACTAATCAGTTGGGACACAAGCCCCTGTTATCAAGGAGGGTTGCATCAGGAAAGGCATCCAGTGTAAAACTAAATTACCTCTGCTACCAATGCACCAACCCGCGTGCAGCCTGTTGCAGACGCTCCGCTCTTTTTTCCTCTTTTTTAACTTTTTTTAAAAACTTTTAATCTTGCTTTTCAAGCTATAGACTATCTTTTCCGATTTGTTTACTTTTCTTCTCTACTATGCTGACTGAACAAAGTTTTTGGCATCCTCCTCACACGGGATTTCACTGTTAACACATTGCATACCTGGTATACATGTACATATATTTATATTTATTTGTTATATTAATATTTATGTATATTTAGGGGAGTGTCTGCAACTGAAGTAATTTCCCTCCGGGGATTAATAAAGTATTCTGATTCTGATTCTGATTTGGATGTGGATTAATCCACTGTGGTGACCCCTTGGGGAAATTACACGGGAGTAGCTGAAGGTACATTAAGAATAAAACAAGACCCAACTTAAATTTTAGCAAAAAAAAAAAATCATGTTCATTAAACAGTTCACTCCATAACGTTTGCCCACTGCTCCACACCAAATTACTGGGGCCTACCCCTCGGTCCGAGAACCATTGCTTAAAACAGATGTCTTCATTCAAATGCACCTTATAGAACTTATGAGGAAATGTTAAGCATTACCAAGAAGCAGACAATTAGTGAAAAGTAACTTGCCTTCTCATAGGAAAATACAACAAAAATAAAATGATTAATCAAGGTAATGGACTTGAAAATAATTTTAATTGCCTAAGTTAAATTAAAAAGTGAAAATTCCCTCCCCCAAAATATGATGCAATGAATTTTGGTTCATCGCTGAAAGTTTCTCTTTGAACTTTTGAAGTAAAGACGAAGGTGTGAACTCTTTACAACATGAACAGGATGGTGTGTGTGTTTGTGTGTGTATATGTGTGCTTGAGAAAGAGAGAGAGAGAGAGCGAGACCGGTTCAGACTTCTAGTCGAAACTCTTCCTTCATATGAGGTTTCACAGCCCTGTCTTACATTATGTTATAGTAGATAAACTGTCATCTGTTTGGATTGCAGGTTGAACAAAATTGTGAATGGCATCTCTCACTGTTTTCTGATATTTCTTATTTTCTGATGTGGAGCAAAATGAATATTCAGTTATGATGGGACTTATTGTAGCTCTAGAAGCAACAAAGTAGGACTATGTTGTAAGATAAAATGAAAGCACTTTATTTTATTTATTCTGTGTTAAACGGTATGCTTCAAGATTGTAATATTTATTGCCAAGTTTGTTCTTTAGGATTTATTTTTTCTTAAGCAAGAGTTTATTTTTTCAATCAAAAACATTCTCCAGTTTAAATTAGAGTTAAATAAATTACTTTATTCACCGGTTTAGCCATTGTCAGGGCACAATCCAGCCTGCTGTGCAGTTTGCTACCAGTGTTTATTACAACAACTATTTATACTATTTCACATCCTACATTTACAGTACAGTAAACCCTTCAACTAAAAGACCAAACCCCAGTGTGCTGCTGTAACCACATAAATGGTGAATAGACTGCATTTATGTCGAGCTTTTGTAGTCTTATAGACCATTCATAACACTCTATACAAGAAGCCATTTTACTGACATATAGCATTTTCACTATCACACAAACACCAATACACAGTTTTTATTTTATTGGTTTTATTTTATTATCTTGACAAATACCACTTCTGTTTGTAAACTAGACCTTCTTGTGGTTTCAATCCAGTGATTTAGTTCAAGATGATCTCAGTGCTACATTTACCGCATCTATAAAGGCATTGAAGGTGCTTTTTTTGTTGATTTATTGTTCAATATATGTACCGTGTTAAAAAATATGACTTGTGATTGATGTTATAAGTCAGTGATATTTTCATTCAGTATTGAACGTGGGACTGTATCAGTTAAATATAGATGTGAACAGAAACGAAGAAAAATCTGTGAATTCCGTCTCTTGAATGTTCTTGTTAGAAGATTTTGCTTCCACTTTGAGCCTTTCCATTACAGTATAAACTAGACTAGCAGTTTACACTACACACTGGGTGGGGTAATTTAAGGTCTACGATCTGTTTGCTCTTGTGAACATTAACGGTGGTTGTTAACTTCTCAGTGCCCCTATAAAATGTTCCAATTTCCCATATAACATTCCTGGTTTTCAATGACCTGTAAAACGTTGAGATTTAGCGCCTGGCTGCCAGCTTGGGAACACGACGTGGCTCCAGAAGGTTTTTTGGGAAGTATGGTGGCGGATGTCTTTGTGGCTGTACACATATTTTGGACTGAGGTGAAATTTTTGTGGTAGTGTTTGTAAAGTACACGCTCAGTTTATTATGTACACTTTGCAGTTTATTATTTTATCAGTCACATTTGGAAGACCTTTGGAAATTACGACACAGTGCCAGCATTTGCTTACTAATTGGGTCTTTTAGGCACAAATGTAAGAAAAAATTATTATCAGGGCTTGCTTATATGTAGTGATTTTATCCTTCTTGTGTGGGTACTTCTTTCCCATTTAATAATATCACTATAACACGTCCCCATATTTTCTCTGTGATATCTTCCAATCTATATTTTCTGCTTCCATGATCTTACACAAATACATTGCCTTTCCTTTTGTTTGTTAAGCCAATCAACACTGACCCATATATCATTCAAGCTTAAAAAACACACCTAACACAAAGGATGAACTAGTGTTGTGTCTAAACATAGCAAAGACCTCATTTAAAAATTATATATTTAGGCACTTCGTTGATAGCAGCCTTTCACAAAAACATATCATTTGTTTGCATTTCTTTTGTTGAATAAAGAAAAATGCCAAAAATAACAGGATTTGATGGGCATAAAATAGTATTTTTGCATTAACAAGGCAATTTCCAAAAAACTTTTGAGTGAAAACTTGGCATAGCTCAGTGTAGTGTGCAGCCTGTCCTTAAAAATATTTGGGGAAACGGAACAAGTGGAGGACAAAAGAAGAAGCGGCAGGCCTAATAAAACTATCTAGATGAACAGTACCTGAAAGTTATGTCCTTAAGACAAAATCCAGCAACCACCTGAAACTGGATCTGAGAAATGCATCTGGCCCTTCAGTTGATCCTTCTACTGTTCACTGAAGCTTTATCAGAAATGGCCTCAGTGGCAGTGTGGATGTGAAGAAGAAAAACAAGGAGACAAGGATGAGGTGTGCCAAGTTCCACAAGAACTGGACTCGGCGGCAGCAGGTCTTACCCGGACTTCAACATTATTGAAGTAGTATGGGATCATTTTGACAGGGAATGGAACAAAAGGCAGCCAAAATCTAAAACGAGATTTGGAATTTGCATCAAGAAGCCCTGAGAACTATTCGCTGAGACTACTTCAAGAAATTACAAGAAAGCTTTCCTAAGCAAGTTCAGACTGTGTTGAAGAATAAAGGTGGTCTTACCACATTTTGACTTTTAAGCTCATTAGAATTTTATAAACTCTGTTTTTGCCTTAGGTACTGTATTGTGTCTGTTTACACGTTTCAATAAATTACACATTTTCCCTATTTTCCCAGCAAAATACCAACTTGAGGTGTGACTGAAGACTTTTGTACAGTACTGTTTGTGACTATGCTAAAATGGTAGTCTCTTATTCAGTGATAAACTAAGCTTATATTGATCAACATGCATCAACCCACAGAAGAGCATCCATACTTCTTTATAATAGGAGAAAAAACACAGTGAAACCATATGTCATGCCTCTTAGCCATTTCAGCTCGGGTACACCTGGTCTTTGATAATAGCATGGACATGCATAAACACGCTGAAAACAAAGTAGAAAGTGTACTGAAAATACTTTTTGTTGTCATAAATCATGCATGCAGATTCCACCTCACATGCTTGTGTGTAAAGTCTGTTGAGCTACTGCAAATAAATACATGCTTGTTACTAGTGTGAATGGAGAGCTTTTGGTGCCTGTGTGAATATGTGTCAGCTGTATCTGTCTCTAGTTGTTCAGTTTAAGACTCACGGGATGTGTTCTGGTGTCAGTCCTCTGTGTCTGTGTATATGCGTGAATGATCTCTCTCTCTCACTCTCTCACTCTCTCTCTTCCTCTATCTGTCTCTGTGAATGAGGGTGAGATCAGTAACATCACCATGCCACCATGTAAGGGTGGAGAGATGGAGGTGGGGTGGGGAGTGTAAGGAGAGAGAGACATGTTTGAAAGCTAGTCTTCTTTAGTAGAAGTACGTTATTTTCTTTCTACTTTATTTCTTTACTCTTATAGGTTTAATCTTCCTCCAGTTCTTTCTGTCTTGTCTTTTCCCTTCCCTCCCCCCACTGGTGCCCAGCATTTGACTGTGTGCACTGTGTGAAAATTCATGTGGAAGAAAGCTTCCTTGCCCTCCAGCATCAGTGCATTTCTGTCTCTCAGTCAACCTCTCAAAGATGCAAGCAGATAACAAAACCATGGGTCCATTTATGTGTGTTATTACAAAATGTGCAGCCTCTGAACACATAATGAACTGCATGTGTTTCACATCTACCATGAGACTCCTTCTTCCCATCATCCTTTGCTGTGTGCGGAGTTTTTGAGAGCAAGTGTTGCCTTGGTAACTATTTCTGCCATCTGTGTATGTTGTATGAATGTTTGGCAATGTGTGTGTAGAAAAAGATGGAGGTACCTGCAGTCCTAATGCCTCAGCTCGCTCATTGGTGCATTATTTATTTAATAGTCAGCAGAATGACTTGAAGGTTACTGGGTTACAATACACTCCAAGAAGAGATTAGAGGAGTCCACTTTCAGCTCAGAGAATGTGTGTCATTGTAACACATCTGTGAAAAAATATGCAAATAAATACCTGATAACACAACTATAGCCTGGCCTCACTTAGTGAGTCAAAGGAGAAGAGACATTTAATCATTAACTGAAATCTTTTTCTACTCGTCTGTTTGTGTGACTCATTTGGATAATAACCTTTTTTACATCATAGCCAACGGTAATAATTTGATTATTCAATGATGGTTTTTTTAATTCAAGATTAATACTGTACTCCTATGATGAGAAAATAATGCATTGACTACCCTTTCTAGTATAGACTGTATATTTAGAAAAGGGAGCATTTGAGACAAATGTTGCAGTTGTATTTCACTATGGGTATTTCAGTGGGATCAAATGACAGTAAAGCAAGTAAATGCAGCCTGTATTCAGCGAGACAGCATGAAGTAGATGTCTGTGTGAAACAGCAATCTGTTTCATGATGGGAAGACAAGAAGAAAGCAATAGAAAGGGAAATATCAGTGAGAAAAGAGTGAATTGTAACTCTATTAGAAGCAAGCTGTCAGTGGTGGTGTAATTTTCAGCTTAGTGATAAAGGAGTGCTGATACATGATTAGTTTAGAACAGACACTAACAAATTATGGGATCTGTGGAGCGAGGACTCATCAAATCAAAGAAAAGATTTATTAATCTACAGCAAGGAAAAAGGCTACAGTGAGATGCTAGAAGCTAGAGAGCAACACTGTGGTGGCCAGACACTTTCATGCACTGTGGTGTTGTTAACTACAGCCCAGGGACTCCAATAGGATGATGATAAATGGCCTGTGTGTGTTTGTTAGAGAGAAAAGGGTGGCAGAGGAGAGTGTAAATGTTAGTCCCCAGAATAGTCAGTTTTCCCCAGGCTGTAGTGCGTCATTATGTAGTTGCTTTCCCCAGACTATTGTACTGAGTAGTTTTGTGTAACCCAGTTTTTAACCCTGACTCAACCTTTTTCCATTTTTTCATTTTCCTCTCCACTTGTGTGTCTTTCTCTCTTTCTATCAAGTAGAAACTCCCTGCAACCTTTAGCAATAATGTAGACTTCCAACGAAATGATGATAATGATGATGATGCAGGACCTTGCCGGGAGGATGAGCAGTGACTGACTTTCTCCTCCATTTCACCACACCCTGCACTCTATGTCCGTCCCGACTGGCCGGCTAGAGTGCTATGTCATCAACCACACCCCCATCGGCTCAACCCCCAAAGAAGGGAAGGAAGCCGGAGAAATCGGAGGTGATGGCTGATTCGGTGCCAACCACCAATGAGGAACTGAGGAGCAAGCTCATGGACATTCAGATAGAGCTGCAGCAGGAGCGTGGCAAGGTGAGGGGGCTGAAGAAGTGGAGAAGTCCTGTACAGAAGTAATAATCATGATGCTAGAGAGGTGGTCCTCTATATTGTCACAACTGAAGTAAAGAATAGAAATGGTGGACAGTTTTAGATAATTATAAATCTTCTCATCTAAATTCCAGCAAGGAAGCAAATGAGTGTATTTCATAAAATACTGATAACGATCAAAACAAAACAGGTACACTTATAAAGATAATATCTCTAATAGGAGCTGTAGAATAGGGTTAGTTACAGCTAGTCTGTGCTTAATTAAGTGGCTGATAGGCCTGCCCTTCTAGCACTGTATATAGGTTTGAAAAAGCTCTCAGGACTTCTGATTGGCACACAAGCCTTCTCGCAGTGCTTTTCTCTATATCCTTCATGGTTGTTTTTGGAAAATAGCTGTAATAAGAAAAACAAATCATTTCATTGTCCTCATAATGTAGTGGTTTACACGTTCACCTTGCAAGTGAAAGGTCCCTGGTTTGAGTCCAGATGGGGACACAGGCCCCTCTCACCATAGAGGGTTGTGTCAGGAAGGGCGTCCAGCATAAACCTCTGCCAAATTACCAGTACAGATTAATCCGCTGTGGCGACCCCTTGGGAAAAATAGTGTTAGTACATTTAGTGTTAGTAGTCATACTTACACACAGAAACTTTGGAGAGCTTGCTGCTCCATGAGAATATATCAGAACTTGATAGCTGTTCATCTAGTTTGTTTTCCTCTGCTAGGACTTAAAGCAAAAACTTACAAGTAATCACTGTACAGAACACTGGACATGGATGAACATAATGTAGAGTGGTTATGTATATAATAATGCTGCTTCACAGGAGTACTTTTATATATGTGTAATTTCCTTTTCCCAGGTATGTAAACTCCGTGAGCGACTCCAGGAGCAGCGGCAGGCTCGAGAGCTTGAGCAACACAAACATGCCGTAGCACTAACTGATTTACGTGCCAAACTCCATGAAGAAAAGCTACGTGAGATTGCGGCTGTCCGTGAGACTCTGGCACGGCAGCATGAAGCTGAGCTGGCCCGAGCCATCAAGATCCGGGACACAGAGGTCCAGAGGCTTCAGGGTCTTGTAAATGCACTGAGAGATGGAGCAGCTGACAAGCTCAAAAATGCTCTCCTTGGAGAGGCACGGGAGGAAGCCAGGAGAGCCTTTGATGGGGAGAGAATAAAGTTACAGCAGGAGGTAGGTTTCAGTAGTTAAAGAGGTGACAGAATGTAAAGTTTTATGTTTCAGATTGTGGAAAATTACACATTCTCTAATAACTATGCCATTTGCAAAGGGCATCTTGTGACCTCAAAAGATTATAAAATGAGTGTTGTAGGTTGGAGTTTCTCCAAGGACATTTTTTATTGGTAATTTGAAACACTTTTTATGTTCAAACAGCATCTGAGTGCATGTATGTGTGCATGTGTGGAAAAACAGGAAGCAGGGTGGAAAAGCCTATTGCCAAGCTATTGTTTCACTGTAGCCTACCTAGATGCCTAGAGCTATCATTAAACATATTAATAGTATTAGTCTCTTTGTTGCTTTTGTTTTTGAGTGTATTGATATTATAATGTATGTATGGGGGTATTTCAGATTCAGGAGCAGAAAATGGCTCGGAAGCAAGCTGAGGAGGCACTTGCAACTGCTCTTCAGGCTGATAAAGCCAAAGCAGCTGATCTCCGCACAGCCTACCAACAGCACCAGGATGAGGTGCATCGCATCAAGCGGGACTGTGAGAAAGACATCCGTCGACTGGTGAGGCCACATGAAACTAAGATGACTTACACACAGACACTACACTGTGTACACTAGTCTTTGACAGTGTGATAATACAATCCCTGAACTGTCCTTACATTGCTATCATTTTGTTTTTATATCCTGATTGGTGGAAACACGTGCAGATGCAAAAATGTCACATTAAAAATGATAAACTTACTCAGGAAAATAATGGCATATGTAAGTCATCACTGAAAAGATCCTGACTGAGAACATATTATTGAAGCATTAAAAATGTAATACTACTCACTACTATCACTCTCCCCACCAACTTAATGTTAGAGAGTAAATGTGTTCTGTTAAGTACGTCTGAACTGTATGAAGTGCAACTGAAGTACATAAAAATAGAGCTGTAATATGTGCAATAACCACACAGATCTTACACTGCCTCATAAACTTCAAAGTATGTTATTATGCCTCTGTTGTGGAGTTTTTGGGTTGTCTGTGTGTCCATCTGTCAGCACTACATGAGCTGACTTGTTTGCTAGTTCTTTTCCAGACTTTGTGTGTTTAATACCTATGATGGGTAGAACATCTGATATCATTTACAAGATTGTGGAGTCAAAGGTAAAGGTCAGTCAGGGTCAGATTTAAGGTAGAGGCATACTGGCCGAGTTCTAGGCATTTCATTATGCTTGCGCTAGATTAGCTTCATAAACCCACAGCTGTTATTTCTATAGTCCTTGTCTGTCTGGGCCATTTTCAAATATCAGCAAGAGTCAACACATACACACACACACACACATACACATCTGTTTTCCTGCTGCTGAAGTTTACTCCCAGCTCAGTTCCAGCTTATCTCACTGATGTTGTATGGAGGTTAGAAGCTAATTACTGCAATGTCTGTCTTGACCATGTGGTGCTTATCTGCAAAAATGAATGCTGCTGTTACTTATTTACCCCATTACATACAGCAGGGCTACAATAACAGGCATTGTTTTTAGTAAAGGAATGTTCAAGCAAGGAAACTAAAAGACTAAAGCATGGCCGATTGATGGAGAGCAGGCAGTGAAGGAAATACCGGTGTTAAAGAACAAAATACGGAGGGAAGTAGAGGTGATAACAGTTGTCAGAGGGAGTTGTAAGAATGCAGAGCAAAAGCAAAGCTTCATAAATTAATCAGACCTGAAACACAGTGTTATGATTCTAAAACCTAAAACGCTGTTGGTCTCCTATTTTGCTCGTGGCCATTAAAGCAAACCCTGCTAAACTGAAGGTGTACACAATGTAGAACATTTCTATACATATATGGGTTACACAGATAAATACTGTACATTTGAGCTAATGTTCAAAGTTCAGAAACTGTTTTCAGCAGCTTCTCAGAAATATCTGCAAAAAATATATTATTACATTGTGAACATTTATAGCAATATTTTTAGGGCTTTATTTCCAAAATTGGACAAGACAGAATAGAATACCACATAAGGTCAAGATACTTGGACAAAAATACTCAGAGATAGTGAGAGATATTGCTTCAGAGAATTAGAAGTGGTTTACATGTGAGGTTGCAATGTGTGGCAAGTGTGTGGGTGCTTCTTTCTGTCCAGTCTGGAATCATTGCAATGGAGGGACAAAAGGAATGGGAGGAAAAACAAAATAATTTAATTAAATAACAAAGCAAAACTAAGTGATAGGATTTAAAAACAATAGAAAAAACTTACCTTACTTACTCACCTCCTTACAACACCAAAAACCTAGTTCTGTTTCCCTCCTCTCTTAGATGGATGAGTTAAAAGCCAAGGACCGGGTGGTGTGTGCTTTGGAGAGGGAGCTGGGGGTACAGGCTGGCTATGCCCAGAAGCTTCAGCTCCAAAAAGAAGCCCTGGATGAACAGCTGGGTCAGGTACGAGAGGCTGAGAGACACAACCATGGCAGCCCAAAGCGAGAAGTAGTGCCTGGATTGGGAGAAAACCCAGACTTGCTTAACAACCAGGTATAAAACAAACACACACATTTCAAGCATTACATTTATGTAATTTAACATGTATATTTTTAAAGACTGTTATTTTCATTTTCTGATGATTTAGATGGTAAATATATTTTTGCAGGTTCAAAGGTTTCTTATATTTCTTAATATTTCATGTTTTTTTTCTGTTTTCATACAGAGTAAGCAAGAGGTCATATGTTTTCAGTGAGGAATATTGAACAAAAAATAATGATATTAATAATATAAATCACAGGTATTGGATTGGTGCAGTGGAGTTGACAAATTCTCTGTTACTAGGTACAGAGGAAAAAATTGTGGAATTAACTGTGATTTTTTTAATCTGGAAAATGTTAAAGTTATATTTAAATCATTAAACACTATGTTAATTTGGTAAACACTATGTTAACCAAATGACAAAGATAAACACACATTATATATAAATCTTGTGGTTACTGTACTTCACATACATATTCACTCTGTGAAGTTTAAATTCATCTTCCGTCCATTCGCCTCCTTTTTGCTATCCATCTCCGTTACCTGCATGCCTGCCTGCATGTACTCCCTTTATCAGTTTTTGTCTTCCTTGCCCTTTCCTCTCCCCACGATTCAACAGGAGGTAGACGAGCGTGACATGAGGAGGTTCCAGCTGAAGATTGCTGAGCTCCATTCAGTTATCAGAAAGCTTGAGGACAGAAATGCACTACTGGCCGACGAGAGGAATGAACTGGTGAGAGACTCACCCGTACAGTCATTATAGACATGCAAATACATATACACAATTTTTTTTTTGCAGAGACTGATATAATTATAAAACATACTGTATGAAGACCAAGGGTGCCTGAGAAACCTGTATTAAAAATATTTTCAAAGTAACCCCCCTTGAGTTTGTCTGTCCTACTTAAACTGGAAATTCTGTGGCATTAGAAGTCAACACTTAAGATTACAATGTCCCCCTTCCTGTTTCCTTCCTCTGTTCAGTTGAAACGGGTGCGAGAGGCAGAGAGCCAGATGAAGCCCATGTTTGAGAAGAACAAGCGGCTGTCCAAGAAAAATGATGACCTCCTGCAAACACTGCAGCGCATGGAAGAAAAACTAAAGAACCTGAGCCGTGAGAACGCCGAGATGGTAAGATGCACCCAGTACATGTTCTACCACATTCTCTCTTGTCTCTTACACCACTCTTTTTCTTAACTGCAAATAAAATCAAAAATCAATTACTAGTAGGATATAGTAGATATTTTATTTTTATCCAGTCCATCCAAGAGATTCTTCTCTGGGTTTGTGGTCCTTTCTGAAGCATTCCTCACAAAGGAAACCTGACCTCTGCTGGCCATTTAAAGAACAGTTTGAAAAATAATTTGTCCTGCTGTGCTTCATTTCCCTCCTGCAGAAGGAAAAGGCTTCCTCCTCTCGGCCGCCCTCACAGCAGCAACTCATTCAGACCCAGCTGAAGCGGCCAAGTTCCCTGACCGACCTGGCCCATGCCCACGAAGAACAGGAAGTGGAGTTCCTCAAGCTGCAGGTTGCTGAGCAACGCGGCATCATTGATGAGCTTACGCAGGTCAGGAAAGGGTCTGTTATAGCTTAAAAAAAACCTGTCAATTCTAGCTTGACTGATGCTCTAAATAACAGTACCATATATATATATGTGTGTGTGTGTGTGTGTGTGTGTATATATATATATATATATAAAAGATTATATTGTTATTTAGAGCGTCAGTCATACATTGTGATCAATGTCTAACAGACAATGAAAGCACATATCATTATTTTAGTGTGTGTGTGTGTGTGTGTGTGTATATATATATATATATATATATATATAAAAAAACACTGAAGTTTTTATCCATAAAATCTCATGATTCTTTTACATATTTCTTACATGTGTGTGTACTGCACTGGAAGAGCATAGAGGTTTCCTGTCTTCAGAATTTCTCAGTGGTTTTAAGAAAATTTATAATTACAATATAAGTCACGTCACAAACTGACTCAAGTTATGCAAGGGAGGAGAAAGTCCCAACAAGAATTTTTCTTAAATATTAAACATACATAAACCAAGAAGAGTATGGATTCCAGGAGAGATGGAAGAGGGAGAACAAGCAGTTCTCCAGGGCCAGTTTTAATATGCTCGAAGGCCCAAATGAACTGCATCAGCTGATGACTGTCCTATGGTCCTATGTGAACTAATTATTAGTAAGAGTAGGCCAGGACTTTCTTGGAGAGAGTGGGAGAGGCGTCATTGGTATATAGGTATTGGTCATTCTTTTATAGCTCAGTTATTTTTACATAAACTGCAATGTATATAGGCTGAAATACTTATATACCTCATGTTTATATTTATAAATAGAATAATAATGCGTATAAAGCTTAATAATTCTTTAATGACTCATATTAATACATAAACTGTGATATTGTATATAGACTTTCATTGATCTGGTGCATACTTTAAATTTTATATAAATACCTCATTTTATAGTTTTACCTCATATTTATGTGTTTCAGCCTGATGAGCTAACGACATGTTGATCCATCCTTCCACAATTTACAAAAATCGCTACTCCTCTTAGAGTATAGGTCAGAGTTCAGTGAAACTTGCACCCAATGGACACCTAATAAGTCTGCACCAAAACTGTACTTAAGGTTAAGGTTAAGTTCATAGTGATCATGATCTTATAGGTCATTGTCAAAGAGGGAAAGGTCCTATTAGAAAGGTGTGGGTGGGCCTTCTGATTACCGTTACTACTGACGATGAAGCCATAGTAATCCTGGACTCAAACGGTTTCATTTGGTGGTGAACGCGGTAAATTGTCCTGGATATGACTGTTTAAGAGCCTTCTTGACTTTTCAGTGGATTTTAATTCTCATTAGTTTGTGTAATACAGCCAACTAATGATTAGAAAACTTATCACTTTCTCTCTGTACCTCACACATTACAATAACCTGTGACTTGTGATGGATCTTGAGCCAAATGAGCTACTACGTCATTGACATTGTGGTCTTTTTATTTATTTTTAACTCATGTCTTTGTTTACACATCATAGGTTGGAATGATAATTCAGTCCTGTGTATGTCAGAATAGACGGTAAAGTTGACGCTGACTTTGACTGTCAATATTAAGAAATTAACTTATATTGCCCATGCCCATCCTATAGATGGGTGAGTCCTGTTGAGAGAATACTAACCCTCAAACCCTGCTTCTCTCTTTCTTTCTTAACCCTTCAAGGGAACGATCATATACCTTCAGAAGGATTAGTGCTTTTGTAGCATAAAATGTAGTATTTGTTTTAAAAATGTCCATGCACTTTAATAAAGAATGCTTCAGTTTTCAATGTTTGCCCATATTTCCCCTCTTTACACTGTTTTTCTATTTGTCCATGGCAGCTTGGCTTATACAGTTTTAGACTTAGGACTATATTTTTTCAAGCAATTATTACTTCACCTTAATTATCCGTAAAGTATGGTTTTCAAATAAAAATACTTACAGAGATATCTCAGGTGTGAGACTGGTCTTGGAAAGAATTTAAGATGTTCTCTCGTTTTTTTTTTTTTTGCCAATATGTTTATTGTCTTTTTCAAAATTTTTTCACAAACACATAACATATACACATAAAAAATGAAAATGGGGGCTACATTTTACAGCATTTGCAAATCATTTCAGAAAAATCTAGCACTTTCATTTGTCATAATATTCATATATGGTTCCCAGAGTTTATCAAAGTCTTTTTGTTTGCCCTTGGCAATGTATGTTAATCTTTCCAGTCCAATACATTCAGAAAGTTCCTTCATCCACATTTTCATTGTAGGAGCATCCATACTCTTCCAGCATAGTG
>VUQH01088308.1:12538-26643 GCA_015106775.1 Etroplus canarensis
ATTGGCACTACAGGTCAGAACGTATGTTCTCCACGATCTGCTGTGTGTTCAGAGATGCTTTTCTCCATACCCTGGTTGGAACTCTAAGTTGTTCTTTAGTAACTGTTACCTTCCTGTCAGTTCAAGCCAGTCTGGCCATTCTCCTCTGACCTCTGGCATCAACAAGGGGTTTTCACGCAGAGGACTGCTACTTACTGGATATTTTAGTTATTTTTTGGACAATTCTCTGCAAACCTTAGAGATGGTTGTGGGTGGGGAAAAAACCCCAACTGATCAGCGGTTTCTGAAAGACCCAGTCTGGCCCGTCTAGCACCAACAACCACGCCACATTCAAAGTCACATAAATCACCTTTCTTCCCCATTTCGACTTGCTGCCATGTGTTTTGCTGATCAGATATATGGGTTAACAGTTAGCTGAACAGCCTGATGAAGCATGGTAGCAGGAAATCACTTTAGTTTGTGACCAGGTCAAGAAGGAATAAAGTAATTTAATTTAATATTCTCCCAACAAGCAGACACATTTTCTGAGTTGCATTTTATCAGCTGAAATTACAGGAATATAAAACGCACTTCGCAACAAATAAGGACGAAGCGTGAAAACACCTTTGTGTGTTTTCTGCGTCACCATGCACACACATTCCTGTGACAAAACACATAACTTCAGCAAAGAGTTTCTATCAAGCTTAGCCCACCTGGTCGGGAAAAGAATGAGTGAGTGTGATGCTTAGAGATATTTTTAGAAACTCTTAAGATAAACGGCTCTGGAGCCGGTTATGTGTGCAGCACATGTTAGAACCAGGGAAAACCAAAGCCACCTTTAGGCTCAACATAGCCCACCTCGGTAACCTATTAATCTTTCTTCGTGGTACACCCCTCTGTTGTACTAATGGCCCCCAGACACTTTTCTTTTGGACAAATGTGCCAGTAAAAAAACACAGCAGATGAGCTGACTGAAAAAAATGTCTGTACATCAGCGTGTAGAGACTGTGGAAGGAGTGCCAAATCAATACAAAGCCTGGAGAAACTGGATCATCTGCAGAATACAAACACACACACACACACACACACACACACACACATACATATATATTAAATTACCATTATATTATATTTCTAAGTGATCCCATCATTCCTCAGCTTCAGAACAATTACATCCAGTGACTGCATTCAAAGACTCAAATGAAGCGTAACAAGAGATCAGAAACACTTTCTGCTCATCTCTCAGGGCTGCAGGAATGGCTCCCCGTGAAACACCTTCAAACGCTCAGCTGCTCCTTGGAGCCATAACCGCCGGACCGAGAGCGAGAGGAAAGAATCTTAAAGCTCAGGCTTGTTGTCTCACCTGTGCTTCGGGGAAGCCCTGATCAGTCATAATGCTGCGGCTTGATTTTCCAGCTGTGACTTCACGCTCATTTTCCCCTTATCTTCAGGCGCTGGTGTTCATGATGAAATAGCGTAAAGAGCATAATGTGTTTGTTTCTCATTAGCGTGCACTCTTTTCAATATTTTCCCACTCTCTTGGTGTAATGACTGATCATTTTACAAAACCGCTTTTTCTTCTGTCTCTATTACGTGCAGGCAGAGTGTGAGTGTAAGTTGATTTCATAAAGCGCGGTGGGAGGACATATCTCTCTGTGGGATCAGTGAGCAGTTCCTAGGGATGCAAATTGAATTATTTCATATGTAGACTGTTTCAGGTGATGCATTTATTTACTGAAATAAACCATTAGGTGGTTAGATTAGCCTCGAAAACAGGACATGATTAAAAACAGTGCATCAGGTTCAGCATCTGAAACGCTGCATGTTCATTTGGCTCCGCTGGCATCAGCAAATAGAGAGGCACATTACGACATCTGTATCTCATAATTATGACTCGCTTGATCATAATTACAAAAAATAGGATAAATGAGGTTTAATTGACTGGCTGTATTTGAGCAGACAGAGACTTTATAGTGCTATCTGATTTAATTTGCTTTGAATTTCCTCTTTGATTTGAGAAAGTGCATGAATATGAAAATAATTCTACTTAGTGCTTTTAAAAACTGTTACAAACATTTCACAAGAAACAGGAAATATGGTGTTTTCTGCCCTTAATTTAATGAGCTGTCACGGGCCCCTGTCCTCCAGGTCCCTGCTTGCCCTTTTTCTTTCTGTTCGTCTCTGTCTTGCTCTCTCTCGTGGGTGTAGGTTGGGTATTCTAATACTGTGCTTCAGTCTTCAGGTGTGGCTGGGCGGAGCTGGGACTGCACACCTGCTGTCCATTGTCGTCTCCAGCATTATTGAAACCCTGCAGTCACTTTACTTTCTGCCTGAATGTTAGTTACTAACCGGCAGTGATGGTGGAAATGGAACGTTCAAGAGATCGAAACATTTGGAACAACTGATTCGGAAAAAAACTACATTTTTTGGAATGCTTGAAACATCTCACAACAGTGACATCTGGTGGCCAAATAAATGTATGATTTTAAATTTTTACGATCAGTAAACAGTGGAATGTTTTCTTGTCTCTCATGATTTTTTGTGTTGGTTTGTAGTATTCTTTCTATGGAAGGATATTTATTTTAATCAGTCAGTATTTGCAGGGGGTGCTTCTATACAGTTATTGAATGAATTCTTTATTCAGAATACAAATAATGTAAAACAACACAAAAAAAAACCCCATGACATTTACAAAAAACCATCATAATAATATGATAATTAAATGATTTCTATCAAAGTAGCTTGCTTTGGATTCACCATAACTTGTTTAAATTTGGCAGGAAGAAGCACATGCTTATTAAGCCTCACCCCTGTTCAGTCCATCGTGTAGCAGGTGATACTGCCTAATGTAAACATGTTCATCATCTGTAAATAATATACCATCCAATACACAAATCCACACAGTGCAAAAATTCAACATTCTACCTCAGCCATATACTGTTTTATAATGTTTGGGGGGTTTTTTGTTGCTATTTTTAAAAAAACTGGTTAATATTTGTACATCTTTTCAAATCCTCTGCCATGTACATACTACCAGTCTTGTCGTCTAATTGCAAAATCCCAGATGTCGCATACAGTGCACACATTTAACCTTCTTCTCTTGGAGAAGCTCAAAGTGATCCCAGACAGCTAACCTGGCACGCTTTTTACTCCTGTCCATTTACATATGATTTCAAAATCCAAAATCACACTCAGTACAAGACATTCAGGTAAATGAGGCAAGACTTTACAAATAAACTACAGTTTAGAAAAACTTTTAAATGTTACACACATGTTAGGTGGTGAATCACCTGCCAATCAGGAAAGGACATGAGAAATTATCATGTCTAAATTCACCTTTTTAACTTTTAACTTTTGTTTATGTATATTTTGCTGAATTTCAGTTCAGTGAAACACCAGAGACATTTCGAACGTGATATGGAACAGTCACATGACATTCTCCTCTTGATACAGACCTCAGAACAATGCTTCGAATAAAAAGTTCCACATAGGGTTCAGTACATACTGAAACACTGGTTTGATTTTGCCATCACTACTAACCAGTGTTGCAAGCTAGGCCTGGTTTTCAAGCTTTGTTCTACTTGTTGTAACTTTTGGATGTCTAATGTCTCTTCTCCTTTGATCCACCTAGATCTCAATGAGCCACACCGGGACTAGTTAAGTGCTTTGCCTGACCCACTTTCATTCTTTAACCCAGGGATACCACTACTGGTGGGACTTACTGTGCAGAGGCTTAGGAGCGTGCATTGAGAAATCCATGATGTCTTCAATGAAGCACTGTATGTAGGCTTGCTCCTTTAAGGGCAAGCGGCGTCAGTAACGATGTCTAAAGCCTCACTGGTTAATGAAGTGGTTTGAGTGTTGGCCTGAAGTGCAAAGGATCCCAGGTAAATTTGTGTGTTAGTATTCATGCTGGCGTTTCACCAGTTTGACACATGAAAGGGTTTCTCCAAAGATCGGGAGGTCATTTCGAAAAAGAGAAACCGGCTGAGTCCAAGCACAGTGGATAAAACATCGTTTTTTAATAAAAATGAATAAAGTCACCATCACCCCGGTATTCATAAACACAGTCACCGTCCCTCCTTTTGAAAACACTGCTACAGTTTTGACAGAAACACCTCATGTCCTGTTACTTTTAAACATTCACAGAAATCATACTGACGTGTTTTATGACATTAATAGACCTCTAATACCATGGGAAAGGGTTGTTGAAGCTAGGTTAAGAAGAGAGGTGATGATCAGCAAGCAGCAGTATAGCTTCATGCCAAGAGAGTACAACAGATGCAACGTTTGCTTTGAGAGTGCTGATGGAGAAGTATAGAGAAGGTCAGAAAGAGTTGCACTGTGTTCTTGTGGATGATACGATGCAGAGGGTTGGTGGGAGAGAAGAGGATGCAATAGATAAGGTAAGATGGAGGCAGGTGATGCGCTGTGGCGACCCCTAATGGGAGCAGCCAAAAGAAGAAGGAGAAGAAGAAGACCGTTAACTAGACATTATTCAAAAACAGATTCAACGAATGAATGAACCAAACAAGCTCAAATTAAGGTGTTTTCATTTCTATTCTTGGCAGTGATTAGTCCAATACTATACTGACACTATTGCAGGACAGCCAAGAGCCCCTCACAAATGGTTGAAATGATAATAAAGGTTTTGACCAGCAGGGGGCCTTTTTTGAACCAATTGGATGGAAAGCTTCAAGGCTTCATAGGGCTTCATCTGACCTTCATTAGCTACCACCAAGGGCTTTTGGACTTTTTTGGACTATCTAAACTGAAGACTGCTTGTCACTCTCTCTACCAGAAATTGCCGTGGACTTTCAGAAAAAATTATCCTTTTGGCTGTTCCCTTATATTCTCTGCATTGGCAATTTATGCCAGATGCCCTTCCATGGTGAGAGGGGCTTGTGTCTCCACCTGGAATCAAGCCAGGGACCTTTCGCTATTAAGGCGGAAGTTTGTGACTTTCAGTCTTCTTTCAGAAATATGCTGAAGTATTTAGTATCCCTCTTAAGCTCTCTAGCCACAACATTTCAGTCGTGTTGAGGTCTGGCCTTTGACTGGCCCATTGCAACATGTTGATAATTTTCTTTTTCCCGGCTGTAAACTCGTTGGTGGGCTTAGGATCATTGTCCTATTACATGACTGAATTTCATCCAAACTTTAACTGTCAGATAGATGGCCTCAAATCTGATTCTACAATCCTTTGGTACACAGAAGAGTTCATGGTTGACTCACTGACTGTAAGGTGCCCAGGTCCCATGGGTGCAAATCCTCAACCCTTCACCACTGTGCTTGACAGTTGGTATGATGTGTTTGTTTTGATATGCTATCTTTGGTTTTTGAAAGACATGGCGCTGTGCATTTTAGTCAAACATCCTTACTTTGATCTCGTCTGTCCAAAGGACTTTGTTCTTGTCTTGCAGTTTGTTCAGATGATGTTTTGCAAATCTAAGCCACGTTGTCATGTTCTTTTTGGAGAGAAGCAGTTTTCTCCAGGACACCCTTCCAAACAAGCCACACTTGTACAGGCTTTTTCTAACTGTAATATCACTGACATTAATATTTAACATGCTAACTGAACAGAGCTGTGGCTAGGGCCTTGAAATTGGGGGTATTGAAGTGTGTGTGTGTGTGTCAGTTGGAGGCATCAGGATCTGAAGATTGTGTTCACTTGTTTTGAGTTCCTTTTGATATTTGTTTATTCTTGTCTTCATTCTATTTGGACCTTCATTTTTGGATTTTCCTGTTTGTATTTCATTATTTTTGGGCTTATTCTTGTATTTATTTTCTTGGATGCTGAGAGTGTAGATGGCCTTTTTGCTGTGAGCCTTAGTCATATATTTTTCTGTGTTTGAGTTTGACTGTTATTCCTCCCCTTTCTTGTCCCCTTGTGTTTTTTTGCACTCTTCCTGTTTTACTTTGTTAGACTTCTATGTCCTGTGTCTTTTCTTGCTGTTGTTGTCTTCCCTTGATTGTTGTCTCCCATCTGTAAGCAGTCGTGTAAATGTAGCCCCTTCTGTCTTTAGTCCTTTGTCATGGTGTCAGTAGTCTTTAGTACGAGCATAGTCTGTCTGTTAACCTTCCCTCTATCATCTGATCCCCAGTCATACCCAGTGCTAAGCTGCTTGTTGGTCCTTGTTTTGGACTTCCTGTTTTGCCTGAATAAAGGATTCACTTTCCGTTGCTCAGTGCAGCCCCACTTTGGGCATGTGGGTCCTCACTGATGCACTTCATCATGACAGTAGAAACAATAGCCGTAAAGTATAAACGAACTGGAGCTTATATAGCGCTTTTCTACTCTAACTGAGCACTCAAATCGCTTACAAACCTCATTCACTCATTCACACAGCAGACGTTCACACTCAGATGGATGCCTGGCAGACCCTGACACCATGACAGTTTCCGTGTCATTGTGACGCCTGTGACAGCTGCGATAACAATTAGCTGATCACTTTTTGAATGATCCACCTTTTCTAGTTCCCTGTGAAGGTTACTGTATGTAACATCAATTGACTATGCTGCTTGATGTTATTCGAAGAAACTCAATCATTATTCAATATTTTTACTTATTGATTACAACTTCCTAAATCATGCATTCATGGATTGATTCAGTTCAGTTCAGTTCAATTCAGTTTTATTTACATAGCACCAATTCACAATAAAAGTCACCTCAAGGTGTTTTACACTGTAAGGTAAAGATCCTACTGTATTAGAGAGCAAACCCCAACAATCAGATGATCCCCTATGAGCAAGCACTTGGTGACAGTGGGAAGGAAAAACTACCTTTTAACAGGAAGAGACCTCCAGCAGAACCAGGCTCAGGGAGGGGCAGCCATCTGCTTCGACCTATTGCAGGTGAGGGAAGAGAAAAGAGAGAAAGGAGAGCAAAGAGAGACACAGACTATGGGAAAGAGAAGACAGCATTTAATGACAATATCTAATCTTTGGAACTGGCAGGTGGTGCTGTGATGTCTGACTTCCCACGGTCCTGTAACTGAGGCCTGTAGATTCTAAAACGTAGCTCTTGGGGTTTTGCAGTTTCTCTGAGCATTTTACAGTCTACCTTTGGGGTGAATTTTCTGAGACATCCACTCCAGGGATGAATTTGGCATTGTGCTAGCACACACCTGGATGCTCCAGCAAGCTGCCAAAACTGCTGATTTTTACAGACGTGGTCACACTTCACACACATCAGTTAATTAAGTACATTTAGTACACAGCACCTGGCTGCTACTAGCCCTATCAAAGCAGTAAGGGTGTACATAATTTTTCCCAGGATTTCATCCAGTCCCTTGAAAGCTTCATCTGCACAATAGAGCAACTCCATACTCCTGGACTTTGCTCTGAGACAGACCTTAATGCTCTGTTGCACCAACAAGCCACAAAGTTAAGTTTATTTTATTTTGGGTGGCAATGCTTTGTTTATCCCTGCTTTTTTATTGCAGTTTACACACATTGTACATTTCATTGTTATGTTTTTTAAGGGAATTACATACACACACACACACACACACACACATATATATGTATATATATACATATATATGTGTGTGTGTGTGTGTGTGTATGTGTATGTGTGTGTGTGCATATATTCTCAGAAGGTACAGAGGGTCACTTTCTAACTGAAAGGTTGGTGGTTTGAGCCTTAGTTATTCCACTCTACATTCTGAAGTCTCTTGGGCAAATCACTGAACCCCAAATTGCCCTGGGTGCATCCATGAGTGTGTGAATGCACACTCTGGAGTTGGCGGACATGCCAGCGCGTCCAAATCACATGCTGTTGCTGGAAGATGCAGCCTCGCTGAATCTATGTTTCAACTCATGTTGAAAAGTGTGGACTTCAAACAATATACCACTTTTTAAATCGTGTTGATAGGCCAAGTAAAACTAGGATTAGGATAAATAATTTCATTTAATTTCTCAGAATTTTTCCCTGCTTTTATGCATTTGGTGCGAGATTTGTACAAGAAGAAATGCTAAAAAGGAGAGAGCTTGCATGAAGAAGAAAAAAAATCCCACCCCTTATCCCATTGGTGGAAAAATGCGCCACATCAACCAATCCAAACATTTTTTGGCATTTGGTTACTAAGGAAGAGGGGGCAGTTTTGGGACTAATGTACTAGTGAGTTCTGAGAGATTTGTGACATTGTGACGTGTCCCTGTGTGCTGTGGTGGACAGAAACTGTTTTTTTGGAGTGTCACAAATAATTTGTGGCATCCTACTGTGACACCTGAGACGTTGCCAGCATTTAAATGTAAGTAATTGTATAAAATTTTTTGGTTAACTAAATTTATAGATATGTTTTTGAAATTTACACTTTATATTTTCATTCTAAATTATAAAAGTGGTTGGTTAAACATGTTTGTTATTTTCAGAGATTTCCAGTATGTCAAAATGAAAAAAAAACCTGCAAATTTACACAGTGAGGTCATGTTGAAAAAAATTACACCAAATAAACTAAGGTAGAGTTTTTAAGCTGAAATATAAAGGTAAAATTACAGCTTGTGAGCTACTTACAGTATAAAATGACCAAGTCAAAATTATCTACTTACTATAAAAACACCAAAAATATATTTATTTATAAATATAGTGAGTATTCTTTACAGTATACATCATATGTTGGTGTACCTTGTATAACTGCATGAACCCTTATTGCCCTCTATACATTTTTGTCATTTCCTTACTCTGATGACTTGCACTGAATGGAATCAGCCAGGGATGCATAGTCACAGTAGCTGCTGCCTCAAGCACACTTGAAATACTATGAAAAGTCCAAAACTAACGCTCCACATTTCCCTTCTTTGGAATAGCAATGGTAGACTGGCAGATGAGGCAAACACACTTCAAATATGACATTGTGAAAAAAAAAAAGTTCTCCTTCCATTTCGTATGTAAGTGGTAGGTTTTTGGCTTCTTACTTGGTTCAATTATGACCTTTCATAAGTTTAGTAGAAATAAATTGGAGGCTAACTAGGCAACTTGGTAGCTTGCTAGAGATTTGCAGCAGCTGGCGTGGAACGCGCATGCGTGGTGACCCGTGTGTTGGAAAAGATCAGATGCCATATGGGCTGCCAATCAAGTGACATATGTAATAGTGATAGGCTGACTTTTTTTAACACCATGCAATCTACCCACACTACCTTCGCGATCAACCGGTGGGCATCCCTGGTTTAAGGGATGCATGTATAATGTAAAGATTATTGGTCCCAGCACAAAACTTTCCATGACTAGTTTCTCACTGAACATTGCAGAACACTGTGGTAGTGGGGAACATGGCATCAGAACGAAGTAAAACTGTCAGAGGTCAGATTTTTATTCTAAGCAACAAGGAGCTTTCTTCCCATCAAATTCTGGTTAGCCTGAAGATCAATAAAAAAAAAGCTTATATCACTATGAGATATGAAACCAGCTTTATCACAGTATTTGGTAAAAAATTTGTGAAATACAGAACCAAAGAAGACTGGTGATACCACAGGCTATGGTCTCAAAACGTTATGTAGTCTTTTCATACAAGAAGCCTAGAATATGGTGCCTTCAAACATGTTTAATACTGTAAAAGAGTCCTTTGAACCATGTTCTTTTCAATAACTTTAAGCAAGTGGATTTGGTGATGGTGGTTAAAAGTCATGCAGGACATACTGTCACCATTCTGTATGCCTCATAATGCAAAGAAAATGGAAACACATATATGTCCTTTCAGGAACACATACATGGATTGTTTAAGAGGGAGCAAACAAGCCAACAATATGATCAGTTTTTGAACAGAGGACTCAAAAGTCACTTTATAATAGAGGTCTCAGAGGGTAAGTAGAGTCTCTCAACCATTCAGCATGGGGAACAAGGCCAAATGCTTTCACGGTGAAGGGTATTATTGATAAATCAAAGTTAGAGATTTGTAATTGTAAAAGACGGGTGTTTGTAAGAAGACAAACAGAAAAGAGAGTGATACCTCAGTGGAAAAAAACATGGTGAAACAGGATGGTGGGAAGACTCAGGTGGATTACTGGCTTGCCTGGAGTTCGTCAACCTACACTCGACTAAACACACTTTTATTATGGCTGTTGTGATCTGAAGAAAAACAGGGTCTGCCATACAGTTAGAAAAATGCATCATTTTGGAAAGTTTTCACAGCATCAGACTCTGTGTTGGGAAGGACATGAATGAGTGTGTGAGCAGTGTTACTGTTTCCTTCCAGTAAGCCTTTGGTGGTTGCATGCAACTTTGAACTGTCACTGATTTACACGACTCCGGGGAAGCATGAAGGGGAATATGAAGACCTCAGATTACGACACCGTAAATCTGCCAAGCACCATCTTTTCCCAGGCAATGAAAGGGTTGATTTACGGTGACACAACTGCCAACAGTGTAAACTACTTGAAGAACTGGAATAACACTAAATCTTGCATGAAACCATTAGGCCTCACTTTGCATCTTTATGTCAGTAGATGAGAGAAACATGAAACTGTGAGCACCTATCAGCTTTTAGCGCTCACAGCTCTTGGACCATCTACATACAATTCCATAATTTCATGATCTTTAAATAAAAATGCCTGGTCACCATTGTTTTCTGACAGCACATTTGGAAACTGAAAAGAAAGATTGGAAGAGTAGTGGTGAGTTTCTAGCTTAACCATTTGTATCTGAGTAGTTGAGTAGGCCACTGAGCATGACACATACGGTTTCCAAATAGTGATGTTATGTCATGGTCTGTGAGGTTTTGTGGGGAGTTTTTTGGATCGAGTTATTTGTTAGTCTCTAGGATGTTTAAGTTATTTCTGGTTTTCTCTGCATGTATTTAGATTTCCATGATGGTTTGGTCATAGTTCAGTTTCCTGAGTGAGTTATGTTTTGATTTTGTTATTCCAGCCTCCCCTGTGTTCTTTCTTTGATGTTCTTGAGTCTCTTTTTGTAGTTTATATTCTTGTGTTTTGCCTGCTTATGCTTTGAGTTATGTTGAGGTTGCCGTTCTGTTTTATTCTAGGCTGCCATAACTGGCTCAATTCTGTTCTAGTTCATTTTCTTCATGCCTGCATGTTTGAGACTCATCTTCTGTTATTATTCTGGTTTTATTATCTCTGTGTTTTCTGAGTTGTGTCTTTTCATTATGTTCTAGACTCTTGGAGTTCTGTTCCATGCAGTTATGTTTTATATTCTTTCCATGCCTCATCTGTGTGTTCCATGTGTGTGCTTGACTTATTCTCTGCTTAGTCTTTGTGCATTTCCTCTTTTTTTGGTATCTGTCTTGTCTCATGCATTGTATTTAGGTTTGCTTCCTGTTGTCGCCCTGATTGATGTCACCTGTGCTCCTCACCCTCCTGTTTCTCAGTAGTCATTAATGTGAGTCTTCTACTACTCCTTCCTCCTTTACACATTCGCCTTACAAGCAAAAGGACCCTGATTCAATTCCAGGTGGGGACACAAGCACCTCTGACCATGGAGGGTTGCGTCAGCAAAGGCATTTGGCATGAAACCTCTGCTAAACGCACCGGAGGTGGTCGTTGTTAACCCGGGCTGTGACCGATCTGGTATGGAAGTCATATTATGAATCCACATATTTGATTTGGCAAAGATTTTACACTGAATGCCCTTCCTGATGCAACCCTTCCCATTTACCCGAACTTGGGACCGGCACTAGGAGTACACTGGCTTGTGCACCCCTGTGGCTGCGACAGACCCTCTGCCAAATTACTAATGAGGCATTATCTGCTGTGGCGACCTGTTGGGGAGAATATAAAGGAACAGCCGAAGGTACGTTTAAGTTAAAATGGTTTTGTGCTTCACTTCAGTTGAGAATTTTTAAAACAATGTAAGTAATATCAAGTGGCAACCTCATCAAAAAACTGCAGTTCCTCTCTACTGCCCAGTTGAGGATAGCTCCAGATGGGAGTCAGTCTCCATAGACTCCCATGTTAAATGACCAAGGGCCTTGTCTAAGGGCCTGATGATCACCAGCATCCAATATTGGTTTTCAGCAGTGTCACTCATGCATTGAGATGTCTCCAGTTTCTCTGAATACTTTGATGATATTATGTATTATAGATGATGCAATATTCATAGTCCTTGCTACTTTATAAACCAAATTAGTTGCAACATGTTTATCCAGCTGTTCCTTTTTAGCACCACTCAAGACCTGCCTGGACCGGGACCTGGAGGCCAATTCATGACCAACTAATAAGTGACCCCTTTCCCGACCCATGTGTATGGAGGAGACTGGAGGCCAGGGAGGTGGCGACTGACACCCTACTGCCAAGATGCCTCTGAGCAAGGCAGCGAACTTCTGCATTGGCGTCTGTGATAGGCAGCCTTCACTCAATACCCACCTCTGCACTGCATGTGTCTTCACTGGTTTCCCTGCGTCATGTGTGTGCATAACACCATGAGAGGGATTTGTAATTTCCCTATAAGGAATAAATGAAAGTATGTCTTACCTTATCTTATGTAGATACTGGAGTTAACGCTGATGATTGACAGGTATCCCAGCACAGGAAGAACTGGACCTCGCCACCATGTTTGTGCTGTTGGTGCTCTTTGGAACAATTTATCTGGTAAATTTTAGTATTTTTTCAGTTTGTTTGCACTAATATGTGTTTCTGTTCAATGCTCCTGTACCGTATGATGGCTACAGTATGACTGTTTACCTGCTCATTATTGTAAAGCAAATATTCATTCTCCAAATTTAAGATTAGATTTTTGTTTATTTTGTTTATATATTTTTTTTTTTTTTCAAATGCCACTCTGGCCTGGTGATAGGCACAGACATACTCAATGGTTTTCAAAATGCTCCAAAGTGTCTCTTACATAGAAACCGAGGTTGTCTTCACCATTTTCCCTTGAGAATCATGCTGGCAGCACTCAGTCAACTGGAGAGCCACTTTTACAGTGTAACACCAAAAAGCACTCAGTTTGGGATGCATGGTTTTGAAATGAACCTAAGCTGCTTCCAGTGAAGGTAAAGTGAGACGCGCTGCATATTTAATCCAAAGAGTGACATCTGTTTAATTTCCTTGGCACATACCTTTCTGTGCTTTGCTCTGACCACCTGTGTTATGCTATTCATCCCTTCTCCATGGCCTTTGATTGATTTTCCTCTTTTGGAGCTCTGAATCTCATTGTCTGACTTTGATTTGTTTTCCTGATTTGCATTGTTTATCTCCTTGGTTTGTGAGTATTGCTCCACTCTAAGCTAGATGTTAGCTAGCTTGAAACAGCAGAACTGCTCACCCACTACTAAATGAGTGCATTAACAGACTTTTAGTTTCCAAGCTTTAATTTGGTAGCAATTATTTAGAAATTTAAGGACACATAAAATGATATGATCATATACCATCCCCATACACTGCATCTAATATCCTATATTGCAATATTCAAAATATCTAATTACCTCTGCATTACATTGATGCACACTTTGAGTGGATTTGAGAACTTATATCTCCGTATGTATTCACGAGTAAGGACCCTGACCCCAAATGCAAATGATACATTAATTATTATTATTATTATTATTATTATTATTATTATTACTATTACAACTACGTAAAGAGCTTGGCCAGATCCCTGCAGTTCAGAAGGGGAATGTTTCTGATGTTGTCCCTTTGACAAAATTCAAATCATCTCCAATATGTGTATGATGTTTGCAGATGACATTGTGATTTCTAGTGAGAGTAGGGAGAAGGTGGAAGAAAGTCTGGAGAGGCGGAGGTATGCACTGGAGAGAAGAGGAATGAAAGTCAGTAGAAGCAAGACAGAGTACACGTGCATATGAGAGGGAGGCATGTGGAATGGTGAAGATGCAAGGAGTAGAGGTGGTGAAGGTGGATGAGAATAAATAAATAAAAGCAACAGACAGAGCACAAGAGAGGTGAAGAAGAGAGTGCAGGCAGGGTTGAGTGGGTGGAGACGAGTGTCAGGGGTGCTTTGTGAGAGAAGGATAGCAGCAAGAGTGAAAGGGAAGGTTTACAGTAGTGAGACCTGCTATGATGTACTGTATGTTTGGAGATGGTGGAACTGACAAAAAGACAGGAGGTGGAGCTGGACGTAGCAGAATTGAAGATGTTGAGATTTTCGCTGGGAGTGACCAGGATGGACAGGATTAGAAATGAGTACATCAGAGGGACAGCGCAAGTTG
>VUQH01088308.1:26663-43173 GCA_015106775.1 Etroplus canarensis
AAGACAGGAGGTGGAGCTGGACGTAGCAGAATTGAAGATGTTGAGATTTTCTCTAGGAGTGAGATCAGGCTGAGAAGTTTGGAGACAAAGTCAGAGAGGCAAGGCTGAGATGGTTTGGACATGTTCAGAGGAGGGATAGTGGATATATTGGATAAAGGATGTTGAAGATGGAGCTACCACGCAGGAGGAAAAGGGGAAGACCACAGAGAAGGTTCATGGATGTAGTGAAAGATGACATGCAGAGGGTTGGTGTGAGGGAAGAAGATTCAAGGGATAGGCTGAGATAGAGGCAGATGGTCCGCTGTGGCGACCCCTAACGGGAGCAGCCAAAAGAAGAAGTGTGAACTGCAATTTTTTCATAGAAACGTTATAGGAGGAAGAGAAAGAAGGACACAAGCTTACAGTGAAAAGGGATATATGAAAAGACAAAAGAGGAATCAGGTTATTCTTGCCACTATAAAGATTCAGTTATTTTGGCAGACACAATACTACCTCAGTATTAGAAGATGCTTTGATGAGACTACTGGAGGAGACTGAAGAACTGCTTCTGGTAAGACACATTAAGATCAGCAAGAACTGGTTGGGTTAGCAAAAAATTAAGTAATTGTAAAAAGAGAGCACTAAACCTCCACTCAGGTTATTAAATTATTAAAAATGAATAAGATTTTAAATGATTTGAATAGAATGTTAGACCTTTACATTTTAGACCTTCAGAGAGTTTTGAAATTTAAATAGTAACCTGTGGGGGGAAAAAACATTTGACTATTTAAAAGGATGTCTGACGTCTGTTCATAAATCCTGTAAAGAAAAATGGGCAGACACAAAAGGGTCCTATAGTATATATCTAAAGTAAGAATGTGCATTCTAAAGTACTTCATTAAAATTTGCTCAGTCTGATTTGCTCTTTGTTCTCAGGATTCCTGGACCATGTTTAAGTGATGAATAATCCAGAAGTCTTGTAGACATTTTCAACAAACCAAACCAACAAAGAAACTTATGAAAGTACTTTAAAGGACTGTTTTCTCCCAAAAGCAGCAAGATAAAATGGGAAATCTAATTCATCAGCTGTTGTCAGTTATAGTTGTTCTTACTGTTGTTCAACTCATCAGTAGTTACAGCTTTAAGAACTGCATTGCAGGGGAAGACTCTGATGGAAAAAATCTCACTTGCATTCATCGAAAGGCAACTGATATATCTGCCATTGTCGGAGACCTGCCACCATATGTCACCAATCTCACCATCTCCAAAAATCTTCTGACGCACCTTCCTAACAATAGCTTTAGTAAGCTAGTAGACCTTCAGTATCTCAACATCGATCACAATGAGATTAAAATCATCGATCAGTTAGCTTTCCAAGGCTTGTATCAACTTAAGACTCTAAATATGTCATTTAACAGGATATCAGAGCTCAACCCGTCTCTTTTTAAGGATTTGCAAAATCTCACCTACCTCTCTCTGACAAACAACAGTTTGAAGCAGCTCCCCGAGGACATTTTCTCATCTGTTCTCAACCTAGACACTTTAATCATGAGGCAAAACTTTCTGACAGATTTCTCAAGCATTATTAAGTCTGTGTCACATCTGATGCATCTCAGGAAACTTGATCTTTGCTTTAACAGTTTGACTTCTCTCAGACACTCAAATGTGTCACTGCCCCGGTCCCTCAATGTTTTGTATGTCTGTAGGAATAATCTGTATACATTAGGATGTACACCTTCATTTCTCAGTTTTATCAAGATCCTTGATTTGTCATACAATCCTAGGCTCCCTACAAAATCTTTTGATGAAGTAGATTTGAGACATATAAATTATCTGTGTTTGCGTTCAACAAATGTAACGTTAATGGAGCTTTTAAATATCAGCAACGTCAATGCAAGACATGTTGATTTCTCTGGCACAGGTTTGAAGAATGACAGTATGCTCATGCAATTATGCAAACTGTTGAAAAAAAAGATGATGACGATTAAACATTTGAATCTGGGTAATAATGGGATTAGGACTCTTAGCAACCTAGCTCTGAATTTCTGTCCCAACATCACAGAGGCTTTGGATTTATCCTGTAACAACCTTAAGAGTGTAGGTTGCCTTAAATTTCTCCAAAGACAAATATCGATAAAATATTTCAAAGCAGAGCATAACCATCTCACCTCCCTCAAATCCTGTAAAAAACCCAAAATACTTGGTTTAAAAAAACTGGAAAAGCTGAGTTACCGTTACAATCGCATCCTAACAGTCGGTTCTCATGCTTTCTATCATACACCAAACATCAATTCACTAGAACTCAACATAAATAATATTGCTTTTCTCCATCGTAATGCCCTCAAGGGGCTAACGAAGCTTGAGACACTTCGTCTGGACAATAACCTCTTAACAGATTTATATAATAACACATTTCAAGATCAGATCAACTTGAAAATCCTTAACCTTCGTAACAATCGCATTTCTGTCATTTTTAATAGGACCTTTTTTAATCTGCAAAATTTGAATACACTGGACCTTGGAGGTAATAAGATTACTCATTTTCAGCCATCAGGCCTTGATGGGCTACAAAGCTTGTCCAAACTTTATCTAGATGGAAACAACCTCAAACAAATTGACCCTTCCCTATACCATGCATTTCAAGACACACTCACAGTGCTGGACTTACAAAGTAATCTGATTCGCTTCCTAACAGAAAATCATGATTCACCATTTATGAATCTCAGCAGACTGAATGATCTGAAATTAGATGGGCAGCGGCCTCATGGGCTCACCCTTTTACCACGCACTTTATTGCGTGGACTCCACTCACTGAAATTTTTGTATCTCACTAACAATAACATATTTCATCTTGCTCCTGGGACCTTTGATGATCTAACAGGCTTACGTTTCCTCACACTTGAAAACTGCTGTGTTGGGGTGGCAAAATTAGAACCAGGGATCTTTAAAAATCTAAGAAATTTGACTAGACTGGTTGCAGAAAATATGGGCATTCAAAACTTCTCTAAGGAGGTCTTTGGGAATCTTACACAGCTGCGTTCATTGCAGCTCAATCGTAATGTCATGCAGAGTATTCCTGTAGATGCGCTTGAGAGTCTACCTAATCTCCGGTACCTTGACATACGTAATATTCCTCTAAGCTGCACCTGCAAGAACAGCCTCCTGCAAAATTACACAAAGAACAACACAGATGTCCAGGTGGTTTACCTCTACAATGTCTCATGCCAGAACAATGAAAAACAAAAATTCCACAATTTTGACACTAAAGTTTGTTACATAGATCTAGGACAGTACCTGCTCTTTAGCACAGCAGCTGCAATCTTCCTGTTTACAGTCACTCCTTTACTCCATGTTAAACTTTACTGGAAAATGAAGTACAGCTATTATGTGTTCCGTTCCTGGTTTAGGGAGCAGTGGAGCAGACTCAGAGAGGAGGAGGAAAACTGTAAATATGATGCATTTATTTCCTATAACTCATCTGATGAACAGTGGGTCATGGACCAGTTGCGGCCCAACTTGGAGGGATCTTTTAAGCTTTGCCTGCATCATAGGGACTTTGAGTTGGGCCGTGATATTGTGGACAACATTGTCTCTGCTGTATATAGCAGTCGGAAAACTATCTGTGTGGTGAGCAGGAATTTCCTACAAAGTGAGTGGTGTTCTCTGGAAATCCAACTTGCCAGTTACAGACTCTTTGATGAGCACCGGGACGTTCTTCTGCTCGTGTTTTTGGAACCAATATCTGAGAGGCAGCTGTCTTCATATCATCGCATGAGGAAGGTTATGCTAAAAAAGACTTATCTGCAGTGGCCTGGTTCATACTGTAGTAACCCAATACAGGCCCAAGAACTGTTTTGGAATCAGCTACGTAGGGCAATGAGAACTGGGAACACATAAGAAACACAAGAAATATACACAAGTATAGATCGTGTAACTGGAAACTTTGAGATTAAGACATCTGATGAAAATTATTACTTGAAACCTTAAAAAGAGATTGAGAATATGTGGTTGTACATATATTTCAGTCAGTATGTTAACAATTCATTTTTTCTGGTATGAATATACAATGAATGCATTATAAGTTTAACAGCATCTTTAAGTATGAATCAGCAATGTCATTTATTATCTTGTGATTTGTTTCATTTTATATTTCACAATGTTTCATACAGAATTTATGTATTATACAATTCTACAGGTATGCTTTTTTCATTTAAACATAAATGCACAAAATAAATTACACAACTGTCACAGTGCTACATCTTTGGCTAAAATTATTGCTCTGTAGAGAATCTTCCATTACAGCATCTGTATTTTTAATATACAGCTGTGCATCATAAAAATGCTCAAAAGATGCAAATGATGCATAATTGTGCTGTTCTTTAACTCAGCATAAATGATACAATAGAAGAAAGAGGTTGGCCTTCAGATGACAGTGATTGCAATTAATTTATTGCTACAGTTTTATTATATAGGAACATAGCACATATTTTCCACTGCCTAAACAAAAAGTCTACTTAGTCAGCACCAGAAACTACCATAGGCACGTCTCTATGCAGAGCTTCACCACATATTAATACAGTCTCATAGGAGGAAAGGACCATTGCTCGGGGCTTGGCAAAGCAGAAAGGGAAGTTGCAGGGTCTCTCTCAAGCATGTAAGATGGAGGGTAGTGTATCATGTCAGTGTAGTGGGACCTCAGGGGAGGGCCAGTTGAAGGGTGACTGAACTGGCTCAGTGGCTGGAAATGATGGCTCTGATGGTGAATTTGGGCAGGAAAGGAGGGAGCACACGAGCATCTGTCAGTTCCGAATGGGTCTTCCTGCTGGGGAAACTGCACCGACTTTCTTGCATGTCTATTGTGCAGCTGTGCTTGGTAAGAAAAAGAAGGCTGCATGTTGCTTTCAGAGTATTG
Source organism: Etroplus canarensis (assembly GCA_015106775.1). NCBI lineage: Eukaryota > Metazoa > Chordata > Actinopteri > Cichliformes > Cichlidae > Etroplus > Etroplus canarensis. The sequence continues at coordinate 31,555 of VUQH01088308.1, forward strand.
TGGGCTCAACTTTCTAATTGCTCTGGTGTGGTTCATGAGGTTGTTTTCAAAGGAATCAAACATAAATGACCTTTTGTTCTTTGACCTTTTGAAACAGTCTCCCCAGTCATCTAGCACTGATGCCTTTTCTTTCTGGCATAAGGTAGTAGAGGGTGCAAACAAATTCCTTTCTGAAGCTCCAGATGGCTTAAAGTCCATGTACAACTGAGGAGAGATGCTTGGTCTGAGGATATCATCCAAAATATTGACAGAAGCATCAACAGGACTCATCAACCACTGAGGAGCCTTGACATAAAATAAAATATGAAAAAGCATTATTTATTACGAGGGAATCTTATAATATTTGGAATTTACTAAAGGGTGGATAAATGGGCTGTATGTGAATCTAAATAGCTGATGTAAAATGAGGTCTTACCTGTTTTTGACTGTGGTGCAGCTGTGGGCTGATGTTCCAGAGAAATTGTGTACTTACTGGTATTTTGACAAAAGTATCTAAAAATAAGGAAACAAAACTGAAAAACTGCAGGTAAGTGGTACATACTTCTTCTTTTAAAAAAACCACTTAAACTGACGTAAAACCAAATTGATGGTTTGTGTACTTTCTGTACGCTCCCTTACATGAATTCAACTCGTGACAGCAAGGGCCCTTAAGGTTTACATTTTTATGTCCTTCAAACAATAGTTGGAAGCTCATATAAACACTCAAATAGATTTTCCTTATCATAATAATGTATTAGATTCCTACTGGGTATTTTGAGATCTTCGCCTACATGCAAATTCATTCAAATTGAGAAGAAACAAGTTAAAAGTCCTCCCTCAGGTTTATCGGAAATTGTATAGAATTTAGACAAAGGTTTTTGTTTAATAGTAGAAAAGTTTATGGATGGCTGAATAGATGGATTAAATACACTTCATCATATTAAATCCAGTCAGACTTTTAGATAGAAAAAGTCATTTATACCATAGTTTAACTTCTCTGCTGTACCTGTGTTTGCTTGTGTGTTCAAGAGTGAGGGAAGGGGCACAGAAAAGCACACAGAGCTGTAGCACGGTAGAGACAAAGAAGAGAGCATTGTGCCAGCGCAGTGGGCGAGAGTCCTCAACAGAACACTAGCAGCTCCCTTGTAACAGTTAAAGATGAACAGCCCAACAAACTCAGGAAGAGCGGCCATAGCCCACACTGAATTTAAAAAGTCAGAGAGGATAATCAAATATAACTCCTGCACACTGTCTCACTTACTGTACAGATGAAAATGATTATCATTTCTAAATATATAGTAAACCCAAGTAAAAAGATAGTAAATGAAAGGATCATATCTAACTATATAATTAAATGATTGGTTGTGTTGGAAATGAATGTGTCATGGTATGTATTTTGTCATGTTTAGGTTAAGTATGCATTCTTATTCTTTGTGTGTTTATGCTCTTTGGTAGTTCTGGTTTTTTAGTTATGCTGAAGTTGACAGCGGAGTACATTTTGTTTTATGTTTTTTTTTTGCATGCAATAACAATAAAGTATTCGTTCACTTATTCATTCATTTTGGTCAAACTGAATTATTACCCATAATCAGAATGATAGATGACAAAGCATAACATTAAGCTATCATTAAAAAACAACCATAACTTTTAAAAAAAATCATCATATTCCATTACATTATGAGAACAGGTATTTCAATGCCTACCTTGAGGGAAGAGACTATTTTCATTTATCCTGGTTAGCTCCTGATTGTCATCCTGGACTTTCTTTGTGGGATGCACAGCAAAGCTGAGATGTTGCTGCACCCTAAGGAGGTTCTCTTGAAGCCAGGGTCCATGCCTCTCTTGCAGAGATTTCAACAGCACCTCCCTGCTCTCTGACAGCAGGTTTCTTCTCCTCATACATGGAAACTGCAGGCAGTCACACAAACGTGCCGCCACTGCACTGACAGACTTAGATACCGATTCGTAATCTTGCTTTCTTTCCTGTATGTAACAGCTGTCAGTGGGTGAGCTGATGAGTTTAAGTGGGCTGAGACCATCAGTTTGTGTCTGCTGGACAGGAGGTTCCTGGTTCTTTGGGGTTTCCTCTAGAGTAGATATCATGTGTTCCTTTACCTTTTTGTTTAAAGTCTTTGCCTCTGCATTGTCTCCGTCAACAGTAGGAGTCGGCAGTAACTCTCTCCCCTCTTCAGACATGACACAGTCTGTGTTTTTGGTCTTGGTTGTTGTAGTGAAGAAGCTGTGTTTAGACGAGAGGGTGCTTTTAAAACTTCCAGATGAAAGACCAAATTGTTTCTGTGGTTTCTGCGCTGGTGTAATATCTGATGTCTGAGTATCAAAATGCAGGTTTTTCTTTTCTTTCTCTCTGCAGTTATTGTGGTCTTTTGTAGCAGGGTGTGTTTTTATTTTAAATGGTGTAACAGGATCCATATCAGCACCAAACAAATCATCACTGGAAAGTGGAACAGAACTGTGAGCTGCATTGCTCTGTTCTTTTACTTGCATTTCATTTCGCCCGTGTTTTCTCTGCTCACTTAGCAAGCGCTCAATATCAACAGACTTCACCTCATGGTTAAACAGGCCATGGTGTCCTATCAGGCGGCTGTCTGTGATGATACTGGGCTCCTGAGCAGTAGGAACAACACTTGGAAATAGTGGACTTTTCCTCAAAGAACAGTGACAACTAGTATAACAGCAGTTATGCAAAAGTGTCATGTCTACATTACTTTGGCAATGGTTGTGATGATGATGGTATTTGGTCTTTGAGGTCTCTTTCCAGCCACCTCTCATTTGACTCCTCTCCTTGCAGGTCTTCAGTCGTTTCATTTTGTGCTCCCCATCTTTCTTATTATAATGGTTTGAATATTTGGAGTGTACAGTGAATCTTTTACCAGAACAACACTTTTTATCCATGTTTGATTTCTTGTGGAAAATACTGATGTCTTCTGATAAGGCCCTGCCCCACATCTGGCTCATGTTGCATGGTATTCTGTAGAAAGATAACAATAAGGAATCTGGTACCCTGTAAAAAATTGAGAGAGAGCATAATAACATCTACAGGATACTGCTGAACCTCACTTCAGTTAGGTCTACTAGAATATCAAGCAAATTACTAATGTATAATTAGTAATTTGATATAAACAGTCATTGTAGAGCTGGGCGATATGGGAAAAATCATATCACAATATTAATTTTTATATCAGTTGATATCAATATAGATTTTGATATAAATCAAATTATTTCTGTCAAGCTTAAAATTTCCTTTTTACTCCTAACATGTGAAAAAGTTTACAAGGCAAACATTGGCTTGAATATCATTTATTGTCTGTCAGAATTCGGACATGACACATGCACTGTAGAATATTATACTATACAACTACATTTTAAATAAATAAAATGGGTATATATACTAAACTAAAATATGAAGTCCACGAATTCAGAAGCTTTCAGGTTTTACAGGAGAACATTAAATTTGTTGGTCAACTCTAACTAAAATAAAATTTTAATACTAAAACTTTGAAATCATAAATCTAAATTTAAATTTCTAAAGCTGTCAAGTTTTACAGAGAACACAAAGTAAATTCTTTGGGCAGTTCCAAGTAAACAAAGTAGGCATTAATCTAAAATAAATTAAATCATCTGCCTCTGTACTGTATACTTTCCTGTTTTCCCAACCATTTAAAACTATTTTAATCTATACAAACCTACAAAGGAACAGACAAAAACATTTAGTATATATTCTCAGTACAAATTCAGTCCTCAGGATCAAAGTGCTTCTGACAGTCCTAAAGTCATGACTTTACCTGTTTGGTCTTTAGGAAAGTGTGCAGTTTAAAGACATTCACTTTTCAGGTTCCAGCCTTGGTTAGAGCAGTGGGGCTCAGATATGGTTCAGATGTGCGACTGTCTGCACTGTGTATAGCTGAGCTGACTGATAGAAATGCTAACCAAGATTCATTACTTTAATCAGCTGCTTAAATCCCACATTTTCCACCATGCTTACTTTCATGGTGTTTTTTTTTAAAGTAGCGTGTACCTTTGTGGTCTCATTGTGTGTTTTTGTTGTAAGGCATGGAGCTGGAGATGACCCTGTGGTCTGTGGTTGTTTCAGGAGGAACAGCAGCACCTGTTTGGGTTTGGCACTGAAAAGTCTTACATTGTGCTCTAAAGAATGGTCCTGCTTCACATGATACACAACAGTATTATGACCGTCTTTGTGGAACATGCTTTGATACAGTCTGCAGTTCTCTTTTCTTCCTGTCGGACTTTAAAGAGAGAAAAACTCAAAAACACAGACAGACAACAACCATTCACACTCACATTCACAGCCAATTTAGAATAACCTGATAACCCATGGGAGGCACAGGGACTCCCTGTGCCTGCATGTTAGCCCCCAATCAGAATGCCATGAACACACAGATTGTGATTAATATGTTAATGAAACAATAATACTTAATGAATTACTTTAATAAAATGAATAAAAGAATTTGCCGTTTATTAGATTTTCACCTCTTCAGTTAGGTACACATTACAATGTTACTTTTAAAAGCATTGTATTAATTAATTATCAGTGGGCCTGGGTCTCTGATATTTCAAGGGGGCTATGTAGTGCTCAGGCAGTTTGGGTGGCCTCCTGCTGGCCACTTGGATCCGGTTGGTGTGGTTGCAGCTTTCTACCGTCACTGAAATTACCAACTACATTCTGTGACAGACACACGCATGCCAGCTCTTATGCTGACCCACTCACGCACATACACGTACACGAACATAGGCCATTGGTTGTCATTTTACACATATATTGGAATTACATCTCTTCTCGACTGTTTGTCTTGTGTCTTTCTTTATACTTGGCCCTCTATATATTTCTTTTACTTTTTCCTCTTTTCTTTTCCTCACTTCTTTTCTTCTTTTCTACACCCTGCATCTGTGAGGTCCAATAACTTCACATTATTTAACAATAAAGTATGCCACAAATTCTACAACAAGAGGAGCTTGCTGAGCTCCACTTGGCACAGCAAATTCATTTGGCACAGGAAGGTATCAAGACCACCATGCTGCACACCAAGTTGCTGGACAGGGCAGGTTAAAAAAAGAAAGAAAAAAAAAACAGCCTAATTAGTTGGATCTCCTATTGTAATGTCTAAGACTGATTCAGAATGAATAATTACAGATTTCAATACACTACACCTGTTTTAGGGTGGACTCTTTAGTTAGTTAATGAAACATGAGGCAAGACTCAATGACTAAAACTATGACTGCTGCTTTTCAACCACATGACCTTTCTCAAATCTCTGAATCTGGAAAAATAACCAGCAACAGTTTATTACTACAGTCTGTTGATGTATATGATTGGCTGTGCTGCACAGTGTGGTAAACACAGGTTATTTCAGCCTCTGTTACATTATCTGTTTGGTAATCTTCTCTGGTTTTAAGTTAAAGTGCATCCATATACTGTGTATTGGCACATCACTTTTTGAGACTCACGTGTACTGTATTGCTTCACGTCATGATTCCCCCTTGCTGAATTGGAAGAACACTAGCAAAAAAGGCTTTTACCCAGATATAAATAGGTTCACATTTTATTTAAGATATTTATCATACCCCGTCGAAAAATGCATAACCTTAACTTTGGGTCAAAGTCACGGGGAACCACTGGACATTATCAAAAGAGCCACGGGTTCGAAACCCCTGAACTCGGAGGGTTACAAACATCTGCACTCCGCAGGTGCAATTAAACCTACCGTTCACACGTGTATGAACTCAGAGCCGTAGCTGGATAAACTATTTCCAATGTTATGGACACGTAAATCATTTAAAACATAAACATATAAGAAAGAAAAATAATTATTTAAGAAAGCTGCTGCTTACCGAAGTCGTCCACAGCAGCTTTTTAACGCACTCTGAAGCTGTCGTTGCTCGGCAACACACCGCCGGTGGAGTTTCTTTGCGCAGCCGTTACTTCCATGAACACTAACGAGCGAGGCGAATCCATTTACAAAGCCGAGGAGGTAACGCTGAATCATGCCCGCCCTATTTTTTTACACGTATACAATCCTTAAGTTATCATTTCTTCATATTATATAATCCAAAACACAACTTTACTTACGTAACAATAGTAAAAACTTAGAAATTTTATGAAATATTTAAAACCATTTATGTTGTTACCGATTGATAATAGTGGTACATGCAGGGATAGTGAACCTACTTCCTGAAAGTGAATTAGGAGAGAACGGTTGTTTTGGTTTAATGGTAGGGGATATTCCCTTATATCTCTTAGTGCAGCCATTATTTAAAGCTACACATTTTTCCACTCTGCACAGTAGAGGCCTGTTTAATTTAACGTTGGCAAAAATCTGGGTTATCTTTATGAAACTGCATCTTATGTTGTGTTTCAGCAAGTACAGCTAGCTGCTGGGGCTAACTCTGTTAGCCTCCTCAGATTTTTCTTGCGATCAGAGCTGCAGGATGATGCTTAATCGATGTATTTGCTTTGTTAAAAGTATGAAGAACTTAACTTGACTTATTTTCGGCACAGGTGTAGCAGAATGAGTGCAGAAGACCCAAACCCAGCCGCCACACCCACTCCCTGTGTAGACACGCAGGGAGATGGACGATGGATGTCTCTGGTGTGTGAGTTTTTTGCTATCTCTGGATTTTACTGACCTGCGGTGTTAGATTTTTACGTTTGTGTTGTCCCTGATCTTTGTTTTTGTGATGATTGAAGATCAAGGGAGGAAGCACAGCTAAAAAGAGTCAAAGATCAACATAACGTTATGATAATGGGCCTTTCATAAATTATTCAAAGTTGATTAATAAATGAAATCTGCAGTGAGATGTTACAGACCTGCAGTTTTCTAGTTAATTTCTGAAAGGAAGAATGAAGTCTTGGTTAATAGCTATTTTGCTAGACCAGGAGTCAGCAGCCTTCACTGCCACAAGAGCCAATTTAAGCAGTTTTACACCCAAAATATCTGTTATATAACACATGAGCTTTAAAATGCCTGGTTATTTAAGCTATTTGTTATGTCTTTGTTGCTTTTTATTTAATATTTTACCTGCTGTAACTTTGAGATAAAGTAAGTCTTATCATATCTTAATGAAGGTGGCATAAATGAGCCTATAAAAAATTTTAAATCTTTTACCCAATATGTCTGCTCTACAGTGGGTTATTTTTTACTTTTTAGCACCTCAACTGCATTTTTATTATTTTTTCTAAATTTATCAACTCCAAGACCTATAATAACTAAAATATGTATTAGAATGCTGTGGTCCACTTTGAAACAGTCATTTTAAAGATATACAGGCAATTTTGAATTCTACTTGCATTTATGCAACAGATTCAACCGAATTTGATCAGTTTTAAAGCAGCCGAATAACTTTAAATTTCAGTAAGTAAATGATAAGTAGGAACTTTTAAATGTGGTGTGTTCTAGACACATAGAAGTATGCACAAATTTCATCCACTAATTAAATTTTTTACATAAATGTCCTCCATTATCTCTTTCTAAAAAATAAAGTGTACAAAATTTAATGTTTAAAATTATTTTCATGTGCCTATACTTTCCAAGTACAATTTCAAAATCTTTTACACTGAAGAGTTTTCAATGTTGATCCTGAGGTTTTCCGAGAAACAAGTAATTCCACTCTGCAGCCATTTTAGTGATGCCTCCAGGCACTTACTTGAGATTTTATTTTAAAACTTGTCTTTAAGGGAACTCTTAACTTTAATGGTCACCAGATGATTAAAAAAGACTGCACAGATGGAAACGTCGGTCAAATTAAATTGCAGAAAAATATACTCAAAGTTTGCTGACTTTGCCCAAAGTAATGTTTTAAAATGCTATCCTTATAACTCCATCTTTGTCATCATGGAATTATCCCATAGATTTCAGTTAATGTTTCCTTGATTGCTATGTCTGTGTTATAATGTGTCTGGGATGCTATGTGTTGTGTGACGGTTGATAATGCAGAAGAAATGTCAAAGTCTGCATCTTTTCCCTTTCCTCTTTGTAGCACAACCGGTTTGTGTCTGACAGCAAAGACAAGGAACCTGATGTCCTGTTTGTCGGAGACTCTCTTGTTCAACTTATGCACGAGTTTGGGGTAAAACAAAGAACATATTCATATACAAGTCTGTTCTGTAATAAATTTATATATGTACTTTCAAAGTGTGTGAACTTGGTTTTCAACATGTGGATACTATTAATATTTTTGTGGTTTGTCTGCAGATATGGCGGCAGTTGTTCTCTCCTCTGCATTGCCTTAATTTTGGCGTGGGTGGTGATGCAACACAACATGTGCTGTGGAGACTGAGCAACGGTGAACTGGATAACATCAGCCCAAAGGTTCAGAACAGTGCCAAAAATAGACAGCATGGTCACACTTGTTTATTCACACAAAAGACTAATTGTGTTTAAGTTTGTGCTAAAATCCAAATTCCAGGTACACTGACGCCAAACTGTCAGTAACATGTGCTCAGTCATACATTCCCTTGTCTTTTTTTGTTGTAGGTTGTAGTGCTTTGGGTTGGAACTAATAATCATGGTCACACTCCTGAGCAGATCTGTGGAGGCATCATGGCGATTCTCCAAGTCATCAAGAACAAGCTTCCCCATGCCCACACGCTTGTACTTGTAGGTTTTTTCTTATGCATTCTTTGGGAAGTGCTAATCTGCTCACCTGCATGTTTTTCGAAAATGACAAACGGTGTTAATTCAACCATCAAACTAAACAGTGATGTCACCCCTTTTAGTGACACCTTAGCTCTCTGAAATGAGGTGAACTATAAAGTTGTGGACACACCTTAATTGGTTAGAACTTAGTTTATCTGAGAGTCACTTCACATAGAATATTTAACTCTTTTTTTTTATCTAAACCAACATTCATAAATACAAAGGCTTGGTATTATTGTGTTCTGAGGTTGTTATGATGAAAACGGGGTGCAGCACATGTTGAATGAACAAGAATGTGCCTTTATAAAGAACAGAAAGGTAACAGAAAGCCATATGGTTGTGAAGGCACCATCATTGCTGCTGTTCTGGTATTGGCATGGTTATTATAGTTAATTAAAACTATGCATGGCAAACAATTTAGTTGCCTAAAATTTAAACAAAATTGACTGGAAAAAACTGAAAACTAACTGAAATGGTTTAATCAATTTGGTAGATTTTTGTCAACACAATCTGCCTGATAAGGCCTTGATGCACATGTTTATTGAGACTGGGATGTCTACATGGCTGTGAGTTCAGTACATTTGGAAAGTGTTGTTTATGTTCTAACACATGTTCTAAACTTCTTAAATTTTGTCTCTTACAAATAGCACCCATATTCTAATAATTAAGAATCCTAAAATCAACAATGAAACTAAAGAAAACCTTTAAAAAAAACCTGGCTTCGATGTGTTTAATGAAGTTTAGTTTATTGTCAGTGTGCACACCAAGGAATTTTTAGTCCTCCACTATCTCCACGTAGAACAGGGGTCACTGGTATTTTGGTCCTTCCTGTGTCCGCAGCTAGTTATTTAATCTTTAAAACAAAAAACTGGAATAAAACTTAAAATTTCTGGATAATGGTATCTTGAATATGCTTACACTGAATCACAAGGTTTCATGCTAAATGATGTATGACGCCATTAAAATAAAGCAGGATAATCTCTACTCAGTAAGGTGTTGTTAGGAGGCCAAAAAGTGCTGCTTGTTTCAAAGGTCTGAAATGTAGGGATACAAACTTAATTGGACATGCTGACATGTGGGTGGTTAGGCGATATCTTATTGAACCCTTCAATGTTTTTTTTTTTCAGAGTTTACTGCCTAGAGGAAAAATGCCAAACCCTCTGCGAGAGCGAAATGCCAAGGTGAACGAGCTAGTAAAGGAGGCCTTATCATCTCTTTCTCACGCCTCCTTCCTCAGTGTGGACCCTGGCTTTGTCCACTCCAACGGTAGCATCTCCCACCAGGACATGTATGATTACCTTCACCTGACCCCTAAAGGATACCAGGCTGTGTGTGAACCCCTGTATGATCATCTCAAGTCAATGCTAGATAAACCTGCTGAGAACTGAGTAGCTAGGTCACAAAAGTACACTACAACAGCGGTCCTTTTCCCTGTTTCCAGAGAGTTTTGCACTCATATTATTAAGACATGTATTGATGGATAGAAAAATTATTAAGGGCTAAGCATTGCGTAAAATGTTTGTGTAAGACCTCTCCGTGTCCAGGGTTGGCGACCACTGTTCAAAATAATGGGAACATACTTTTTTCGTTTGTGATGCAGTCAAAAATGAAATTACAAAGTCCTGCTTCCATTCCCAATTTGCACCTGTTCCTCTAGCTTCTCTGTCGCAAGGGATGAATATAATATAGGCAATTTGGCGCTTCATTCAGATGTCCTTTACCCTAATAGAACAGTAGAATGATACCTGAAGAGAGAGCTGTTAGAACACACATCAGTTCAGATGTTCAGAGGTTATGGATTAAGCTTTTAAAAGTAGACTTCAGCTTCATATTCTAATGAAGACATTCTGTAGGTCAAAACATTGAGTGCAGCATCTTATTAATACCTTGCTGTGTTGCAGATCTTATCCCTAGAGGTCTTTAAATACAGAGAACACTCTGACAAAGGCTACAGGAACAAGAGCTATTTGGAAAAGGGTTTGGGATATATCAGGTTTAAGCCAGGATATGCCTGTATACAAGATCCAAGAACTGCCCTTCTTAGGAATTTCCTATAAATCATCATTTTGGTTTCTCAGTTTCTCATTGTTCCACAGGTTACCTTAATTTGGCAATAGCTTTATTGTGATGCCGTCTGATGTTTTTTATTTTATTTTATTTTTTGAATACATTAACTTGAAGGACCAAAGCTTTTTTTTCCTTTTTGTTTGTCTACCCATGGCAAACTATAGACCGTTACAGTTTACTTGCTTTTCATTATGTTATCTCATTTTCGCCCTTGTATCTTTTTCTGCTATTAATTGTAACAGAAACAGTGTCATGTGAGTGATTGTGTTTTGTTCAAAACAAAGATGTATTTGAGCAGGTTGAGAAGTAGTGATGATACATCTAGATGTCTGTGCTTCAAGTTAAATCTTTTATAATGGCTCCTTCAACCATTTAAAGGCTTTACTTCACACTAAAATGCTTCTGAGTCTCTTGGATAAGGATTATGCTACATAACATGAACAATGGTCCAGGATGGCCAACTGTGTAAGTGATGAAAGAATGCATTAAATATGAAAACAATATGGTCTCAATCTCCTTTGACTGATTGAGAGGATCTGTGTGCTGATTGAGAAATTGAGTACCACTGATGCAGAGCTACATTTTTATGCCTTAGGTTCATCAAGAGTACACATACATTATCCAGTGTGCGAAAGAGATTCATTGCTTTTGCTTGACAGGTTTTCTTCCTGTCTCACGCATTGTTGTGAACAGAGAGCCACTTTTCTGAAACTTGAGGAGGGTGAACAAGTCTCACTTTGCCCTTACCAGCAACGATTCCCATGAGTATTGTTATACGACTGGTAATTTTTCTGTCGTTACATGTGAAACCTAACCAGAATACTTACAGTTATTTTGCAAACATGATTTAATATTGACAGTGGTGAATCCATTGCAGTCATGCTAACAGAAGTAAAACAAT
>VUQH01088309.1:5655-16949 GCA_015106775.1 Etroplus canarensis
TTCTGACTAGCTTTACATTTGGCTAGAGTCAGAGTTACTACTGGTAGCATGAGGCCATACCTGGACCCTACAGAGGTTGCACAGGTAGTCCAGCTCCTCCAGGATGGCACATCAATACGTGACATTGCCAGATGGTTTGCTGTGTCTCCCAGCACAGTCTCAAGAACATGGAGGAGATTCCCTGAGCCTGGTTCTGTCGGAGGTCTCTTCCTGTTACAAGGGAGTTCTTCTTTCCCACAGTCACCAAGTGCTGCTCATAGAGGATGGTCTGATTGTTGGGGTTTTCCCTCTGATACTGTAGGGTCTTTACCTTACAGTGTGAAGCACCTTGAGATTTTTGTTGTGAATTGGTGCTATATAAATAAAATTGAGTTGAACTGAACTGTCGGTGAGATGAATGTACAGTTCGGTTTGCACTTAAAGTTGTGTCTTTCTCTTTACAACATGCCAGATTGTGCATCTTACCTTGACTGAAAATAAGACTACACCCCATAATTCAAGTTTAGCTTTTGAATTCAGAGAGCATGAATAATTACATTGCTCTTTAATTCCTCCTTTGTGGACGGTGCCATTTAACAGAGCTTAAAAACAAGACCTTGGTAGATGATTTAATGTGAACATAACCTTGAAACAGTCAAGCTCCACACCCCTTTAATTTTACTTTTAGACCAACCTTGAGATGGATTCCTACTTTACAATTCAGCCTCTGCACATATAAGCTGCTGCTGCACCGCTGAATCCATCACTCCCCTCCGTAACGCCTATCATTTCAATGTGTCACATATAGGATGAAGGGCGATACATAACTGTTACCTGCCATGTCAGGACACTGTTCATCACTCAATGTGAGTAGTGAGAGCCGTTTATTCTCCTCTTCTTCTCAAAAAAATAAGAAACCATAAAACAAATGGGGGGGCCCTGTGCTTTTATGCTCCTCCAATGTCCCTAAGGCTGGGGTGGGGGTGGGGTTACGGCTAATGAAATAGCAGGCAGGGCACTGCAGGCTTTGTGGTAAACGTGCAGGGGAATGAACAAGCCTGTAGGGGACGATACTTTCTTTGTCTGAGAGCGTGCGTCGGTTTTCTTCAAAATTCGCCCCCAAGCGCGAGTGGCACTCGGTGTCACATCAAGCGCTCCAAATGCAGCGCGGCCCCCGTCGACTTCGCAGGTACACGCCTGTTTCCTGTCGACGCCGCGCTCGGCGTTTCCTTCATTATTTCCACGTGTTAAGATAAGAAAAGCACCCTTGGTATTAAAGCAATTATCATGTAGTTATGCATTGTTTGCCGCACCTCAGCAGAGAATTCAGTGAGCGAAACATAATTAAGCTGAGGCGGCGTGAACGATATTTTGTTTTCCATGTTGGATATCAGATTTTATAACCTTTCTGTCCATGTTTTGTAGAGATAGCACTTTCCTTAATCAAGTGATTTCCACCACAAAGAACCTACTGTGCAGTATACAGAGATATGAAGCCATATGTTGTTGAATTCATGTGATAATGTAAAGAAGATTATGCTATTTTGTGGCTTGATGAGAGAGCTCCTTTGCTGTGAGATCGTACCAATTACATTTCAAAGCGGGAGGATTAGGCGATATTTCAGCTAAAAGAAAGGAAAAGTAACGTTTCGATATTCATAACACTCATTCTTTCCAGGCATTTGCTAGTATAAGCATTCTAACTGAGAGACAGATTAAAGTATAGAGTTGATAAAGCAGAAGAAATTAACCCTTCGGGCCTAATTAACATTTTCGAGATTAGCATAATGTTCTCCGCTGGGATGTCACTTCCTCTTTAGCTCTTTTTTTTTAAATGAAACATCAAAGCTGAATTGGCTCTGAGATATCCCAAGCCTCCTAATTTAGCGAGAAGGATGCAGACCCCCTGGACCACCACTAGAGAAAATCAGTGAGAGGATAATGAGGAAGAGGAGGTGTTAAAGGCTCCAGAAGGTCCTGCATTGGGACATTATTACTCTAATGTCGCTTCTTCGACAGCTTGCACTGCCCACTGCAGATTCATCCTTCAGTCATTTTTCAGGCCGGAGAGAGTTTGCATTACGGACCTCATCCTTTTTACTTTCGAGGACAGCAGGCAGCCGGCTCTCCCTCAGGAATTTATTGAATTTTGGGAGTGCAGTGTCACCGCTTCATCAAATTACAGTGCTAAGAGTTGGATTCAGACAGACACTGAATATATGTAAATGAAGAGCTGTTTTTTGAACTGTAAGCCTTGCTCTGCCTACTGGCGCCGGCCGGATGTACTCACCGATATGTCAGACTGACACCAGCTGGTCATCCACCTCTGTTATTATGGATATGATGTAGCTGGATTGATTGACCAATATTATACACTGGTTGCTTATGGGCAACCTCCTACTTATCCTCAACTGATCAAATGGAATGTAAACACAAGCTGAATAACTTGCAAGGCAAAAATGAACTCCTGGTCTTCCCTTAACCCCGTCCCTACCCTGTGCGTTATGTACTGTATTGTTATGCTGGATTATTGCTCAGCCCAGGGTTGGCTGTGTAGTAATCTGACTACATAAAAAACCCAATTTATCATCATAAGTGAAGCAGCAAGTTGTTTAGAGTGAGGAATTAAGGCAACTACAGGACTTTACAGGATGTGTTTATCAGGTGATCAACCAAAACGGAAATACACCTCAGGCAGAAACACAGTTTGTAGAATTCTAACCAGCTTTAAAGTCAATATTTGGTGTGACCACCTTTAACACAGCCTGAACTCTCTTAGCCAAGCTTTATTGTCGTTTCTTCAAGTAGTCTTCTAGAATAGGTTTCCAGGGTTCTTGAAGGACTTTCCAAAGCTCTTCTTTGGATGTTGGCTGCCTTTGTTCTGTACTTTATCAAGCTGATCCCACACTGCTTCAATAAAGACCTGTTGGCACTGATTTTCAGTCCAGTTTTTGCGTGATTTGGGATACCTCCGCCCTGTTTCCTTTCTTAAGGGTGGCTTCTTGAGCCACCCTTCCATTGAAACCATTTGTGAAGACACTTGGATTGGATTGGATTGGATTGGATTACTTTATTGTCATTTCAACTACATATAAACACACAGTGAAACAAAATAGCGTTCCCCCAGGACCCGGTGCCCCATACAAGGGTAATGCCGGCCAGCCAGGGCCCACCTCCTGCCCAGCACAACACCCCGATGTCCTCTTCCCCAGCCACCGGCATCAAGTGACGCCGAGGACTGAAGTCCCCGTCCACACAGCAAGCCGAGATCGGAGCCCCCCAGAAACCGCCCAGCCGCAGCATCAGCCCTGCGACGATACTCCCCCGGAACCCAAAAACTTTGGTTTACCGGATGCTGCCTGGCAGGTCATGAAAAACGACACCACAGGATCGCCAGTTAGCATCATGTGTGGACAGAGCTACGGAGCTACGACCGTGTCTGGTCGTCCTCGAACCTCTGACTTTTGAACACGAACACCACTGTTCCAGTGTCCACAACACCCGAATACCGGGTCAAAACAGGGACAATCACAGGGATACAAACACCACCTTGGTTCTGGAGTGGCTGCGTGCTACCATTGCGCCGCCATCTTGGCCCTTTTTAGTAGTCACTTCAGCAAACAGTAAATGGAACTGAAAGCCCAGATGTATCTCTTCAACCTGAGGTCCAGGCAAGACCTGCCCCTGTCCCTTGCCACTCATGTTCAGCCCAGTTCTTGTGTAACTTGGCATACATCAGCCTTCTCTCCCTATTTCTCTTCATTAAGAAAGGCTTCTCAACAGCCATCCTTCCACTGAGACCACAGTGAAGAAGCAACCAATGTCATCAGAAAACCTAGAGAAGTATTGCTCAAGACCACTTCAAGCGTTACAAGAAAGTCCGGCTCCTTGGAAGAAAAATATAAAGAAACGATAGGAAGCTGCAGCTTTCCCACAACATCCTTTAAAAGTCATGCCAATCTTCTCACTTTTTTCACATTTCAACTGGTTTTCATCATACCAGTCTGTTGTTAAAAGATATACATAACCACTGAGAACTGATCCATTGAGTCTGGACTGCCATTTTGAATCCTTAGTGCTGGCGATTTTGCTGCTGCCATGTTTCACCAGCTCTTTGGCCGGATGAGGTCACGACTTCATCGACATTCTGACCAGATTTGCATGAGAATGTGAATTCAAGGATCAACGATATCTTTATCATCCCTGGGTGGGCCGCCTGTCACCATTAGCAGTGCCACCTAAGTCCCTGTACAGTCTTTACCTCAGAGGAACCCTGATTATTTGTCAGATAATTCTACTACACTGCTGCGGATGGTCCTGACACCTCAAACGCAGCGGAGCGGTCCAGTTCAGTAACTAGGACTGTGGAGGTGAAGCCTAACAGATGCCATCCATATGGTTGAGTCATGAATAAATGTACTCATCATACAGTTGTTATGAAGGGGGAAACTATCCATGCAGGGTAAACCCAGGTTTTGTGCGAGGCTTTGACTATTGTTTGAATGTTTTTTGTTTGTATCTGATAATTCCTGTTTACTATACTCGTCGACGTCACACTGATGTAAACATCCCCTTTACAGACACAAAGCTGTTATGGCTTTTATGGTGGAGGTAACTGCAGTTGTAGAATGACTTCATTGCATTTTTACATGAAACCATATGACTCAGATACCTTTTAGTTTTTCTAAGTCTCCGTACAAAAACATTTTTTCTTCTTCAGGGAATCAAAGATAATCTCCTTTAGAATGAGACTTAACTGATAAAAGAAATATATATACTAAAAAATCCACATCATTGAAAGATCAATATTAAGATTTTTAGACTTGAAATTGATTTGAAATGAAAATATTAAATTGAACTATTACTGACATTCTTACACAGCCAGTTATTGTTGTCCTTGGTTTAAATTGTCCTTGGTTGAAATTGCTCTGTGATGTTCTAAACTGATTGATTTTGGCTTGAAAGCAGACGGAGAGGTATGGAACGTTCGGAAAACTGGATATTCAAAAACTCCATCATCTGTCTTCTAGGTATAAATCTACAATCAAGAAGAATATTACCTATAATATGATTCCCATTTGGGTCAAATGGGCGTCATGTCCTCCGTGTCCGTCAGACAGCTTTGACATTTTGACCACAGCCTGAGTCCCTGTTAATTTTCAATGGCACAGAAGGATGTACTCCAACGTTTTTATGGTAACCGAGCTTTTTAGCCTGTAAGAGACATCGCCTGTAATTATTAGCTCATTCGGCTGAAGAACTGATGGACTTATGCCAGTCCATCCATCTGTCCGTCCACCCGCAATTCACAAAAATTGCTGCTTCTCCTCAAACTTGCTTACAGTGATCAACTCAAGGCCAAGGTCACGTTTATCTTTTTATAGGCACTTTTTCCATTTTCACAAGAATCACTGTCCTAAGAGTATTGTTGTGGACTGTAATGAGTGTTTGCATGTGACCCTCTGCCATCTATGCATAAATGCATCATTAGTTTTAGTTATGGCATAATAATTTCTTAAGCTAGGTTAAGGCCAGTCAAGAACTTAGCACAGAGTAGGCGTAACACTGAGTCGTGCTGGGCAATAACAGGAATATGTCTTGTTCACCAACAAACACATAACTTCCCTTTTTTTTGGAATGAAAAACTTGAGCGTCAATTTGCAACATTCACCTTTGATTTTCTTCTCTATTTCTGTGGTGCCGGCACATTTTTGATGATTCTCTTTCTTTAGATTTTAGTTCCCATTAGATGGTGATGATCATGATCTTATTGGTCAGGATCATGGAGAGGGAGTGGCTGGAGGCTTCCTATTTGTTCTTCCTTCCCACAGTCACCAAGTGTTGCTCCTAGAGGATGGTCTGACTGTTGGGGTTTCTGTCTAATACTGTAAGGTCTTTACATTACAGTGTACAGTTTGTTGTTAATTGAGGCTTTAAAAATAAAATGGAATTGAGCTGAATTAATACTGTGGTGCTAACATGCTAACATGCTATGGCATATTCATGCTTTCACATATCGTCATACTTTTTATGACCACGGTTACTTCTGATCTAGTTATAATACTGAACATGATTAAGTTTCTTGGATGTCATTGGTCAAAAACCTCCTGCAGTTCTCAGTGGATTATAATTCAAATTACGTTGTGCGACGCAGCCAACCAGTGACAAGCCAACTCATCGCTTTCTGTCTGCACTTCCCATACAACGTGATGGATTGTGAGCCACGTGAGCTACTGTGCAATTGATGCTCTATTTGTTTGTTTAGTTTGCTTAGTTTGTTTAGTTTATTTAGTTTATTTCAGTCATCAAGAAAAAATAAAAGATAATAACACAGTCTTTCAACTTTAAATCAAAGACAAAGACCGAAAGGGTCCAGGCTGAAGTTTAAACTTTTTGTGCCTGGCCCTCTTACCATAAAACTCAATCATAATTAAGGAAAAAAAAACAACATATTATGCTTAACAGTGATAAAAAAGATCAAAACAAAAAGAACTGTCATTTTGTTATTTGAGCTTCTAAACATATTTGTTAGCAAATCTGCACGCCCGTGCGGTGTTTGGGGCTGTCGCCTCACAGCCTGAAGGTCCTGGGTTTGAATCCACCAGCCGGCTGGGGGCCTTTCAGTGAGGACTTCGCCTGTGTGGGTTCTCTCTGGGTTCTCCTGCTTCCTCCCATAGTCCAAAGACATGAAGGTGTGAACATGAGCACGGATGGTTGTCTGTCGCTCTGTGCTAGCCCCGCGATAGATTTGCACCCCACCCTCTCGCCCTATGACAGCTGTGATGGGCTCCAGCCCCCTTGAATTGGGGGGGACTGGACCCCGAGTTGGATAAGTGGAAGAAAATGAATGGATGGACTTTTGTTGATTCACGGCGTTACTGTAGACCAAACTACCTATTATAGTCGCTGTTTGCAAGACAAATACCCTTATATGTAGAGACAACTACCAGCACTGTGAAATCACCTTTTTCTGCTATGGTTTCTGAGCAGATTTATGCACATTAATTGATTCATAAATAATGATATCCTCAGAGTTTAAGCTGCTAATTCTAAGGGCCTGTGTGTAATGTCTGCGTTTTGCGTTGTTGTAATTTATGACTTCCCAGAAGAGGCGCAAGTCTGATGCAAATTCCAGCTATTAGTTTTAAATTACCCTAATCGTCTCCATAAGCTGTGTCACAGTCACTGCTGCGGCCCCAACCGCTCACCGTGTTGGCGAGGGAGCCAAACCAGTGGGCTAAACCGCAATAGCCAACTGTCTGTTCCACACACACACACACACACACACTTCATCTGCGACTCTCCCCACCTTTGAAAACCTCCCCCTGACATCGCTCCAGCCTCCCTGTGCTGCATGTGATAAAAACCGACCGAAGTTTTGCGCTGTTTTCATGCGCTCTATTTATCCATTCATCCATAGACGTGTTGACATGAAACACAACTTTTTCCGCCACTTTGAGCTCAGTCACATGGGACCTTGCAATTACATGTTCTAATTTAGCTCGATCCCAGATGTTCATGCTAAGCAAGGAGCCAAAAAGGTTGCAGAAGAAACAAAAACTGATTTTGTTTCTTTATAGAGTTCATGCGGCAGTAACCATCTCATTTTAATGCGGACACACTTGGACTCATCCTCCAGCAGATCGTTGACTCAAGCAGTTTTCCACATAAACACCGAGGCATCAGGTGAAACTTTGTTAGCATCCCAGGTGGTCTCAGCAGGTGCCCCCTGACGGCTCTGTGCCCACATGTAGGCAAAGCAGACGAGCGGATCTAATTGTGGCCTCTGTTGTGCTCTGTGTCAGTAAGCCAGCCTGTACCGTGCGGTATTAATATCTCAGCACTTCCTCTTATTTATTTAGCGCTTCTGGTATTATATTCCTCAGGCCTGGACCTTACAGCTTAGTTTCCCCCACCAGCCAAATGTGACTGTTGGCTTGTTACAGCACTGCAGTGCAGCCTGGACGCGGTGACGCCAGGGCTGCTGAAGAGGCTCGTCTTATCTGGGTGCTGAGAGGGTCCGCAGATTTTGGGGGGGGGTGTTATCTAGCTCAAGATGATAGATGCATCCCTCTGCTGCCAAGTCAGGGTCAGCCTGATTGGTTGATGGAGGAGGATGCGAAGCCACCATGAAAGGCGGCGAAGCTCCTTGTCTTCACTCGTGCCAGCAAGCCTCGCGGTCCAGCTGGACTGTGCGGAGCCGTCTGCTGGGTCTCTGTGTGCAGTCGTCAGCTGCACTGGGAATTCAGAAAGCTGTCTCCTCCAGGTACATGATTGATGCATGATGATGTACATGATTGATGCAATTAGTCATTGAGGGAAAGTATCCGGTGTAATTAAAGCTGTCGTGTGAAACTGCACTTGGGATCAGTTACTGTATTTAACTAGGATTTTAACCCTTTGAGGTCTTTGTGGTGATCTGTGATTGCCCACACCCTTCGTCTAACCCTAGGGGAGTCAAGAACAAAGGAACAAAGAAAACTGTCATTCTTACTGACATGTGTCAAAAACTACATTTTTTTTCCAAAAAAAGTCCGTTTTGGCCTTATC
Organism: Etroplus canarensis; assembly: GCA_015106775.1. Lineage (NCBI taxonomy): Eukaryota > Metazoa > Chordata > Actinopteri > Cichliformes > Cichlidae > Etroplus > Etroplus canarensis. Next base: position 14,185 of record VUQH01088309.1, read on the forward strand.
TATAATTAGGGTAGGGTAGGGTTACCACCTATGATGACTTAGAACTCAGAGTTACATGTAAGATCCACAAGTTTATCAGCGACCTGTCTGGAGTTAGGGTTGATTTTGTGAGTTCTAAGTCACAATCTTTGTTAAACCTAATCCTCATCCATCCATACATCCATACATCCATCCATCTATTCATCCATCATCCCCTTTGTAAATTGCTTATCCACTTTAGGGTTGCAGGGCACCTGGAGGCTGAGAGGCAGGGTATACCCAGGAGAGAGCGCCAGTCTACCACGGGGCAGTTATTAGGACCTGAGAGGACTAACCTGCTAACATCAACCAGCGAACCGTCTAGGGATGGTGGTAGTGTTTATTTGACACCCCCTTCTTTTTATTGAGCTCTTCACAAGCAGGGACCCCAACCCCATTTCTTGATGCAACAAGCTAGGCTGGAGGCCGCTGTTCGGGGAAGGCCTCGCTGAGGATGAGCAGCAGCTCCCGGGCCTGGCAGATACCCGGATACCTTTGAGAGAGATTGGAAAGAGGGCGGGGCACAGAAATGAGAGTAAACGGGTGTAAGCAGGAATTTATACAGTTAGCGTCAGAAAGGGAGTGTTTATGTGTGGCCCCACTCCCAAAATTCTGATTATATATCTCCAGTTACCAATTTGGAACAACAGAATGGAAAATGTTTAACAGAAAAGTTGTAAAACCAAAATGCGAGAGAGTTCATTTGAAATGTGATAGGCCGAATGCTGCTCTCGTCTCGGGTAGCCTAGTGGTGGCATGTAGGAACACAGATGACTGGAGTCAGGGAGACTGATAGCAAAACCTTTAATGAGACCGTGCACGGGGACGGATGCCCACCGTGTGCACAGGAGCTACATCCAACCAAGAGACAAAGAAAGCGTCCACTGAAATAGAGACAGCATGCTAGTGAGATCATGAGATATACATCTATGTACATCCAGAGTTCACCACACATGGAAGTCTACCTTCTCATAACCGTACGGTAGCAGCTGTTTGTTGGCTTCAGTCCATATTCCAAGGAACATTCTGAAGGACACTTCAACCGTGTGAAAAGGAGACCTTTCAACTTGGCTTGACTTCTTTATGTTTACACAGGTCACAGGTCAGCCCTGGTGTAGTTACACTAAGATATGTGACACCTAGTGTTTGAAAATGTACGTCTTTAGCCCTAACCCTACCTTAATCCAGCATTTTTGAAGGGGCCCAAGCAGACATTTTTGGGAAGAAACGTGAATTTTATTTTCTTTATTCACTGATTGCCAAGATTGCAGTCTTCCTTTAGTGTAGTGGTTTACACGTTTGCCTGGTTCTTGGTTCGATTCCAGGTGGGGACCCCTCTCACCAATGGGGTGGGGGGGTTGCATCAAGAAGGGCATCTGGCCTAAAATTAGGCCTAAAAAGATTATAAAGATATTGCATTCACAACTCAGAAAGAGTAAATGCATAAAAGAAAGCAGGGAATACGTAATTCCTTGCACCTCATATATGCTCGACCTGCCCTGTTCTGGTTCTGTTTAAATTTTTTAGTGAAGAGGGGAAAAAAACCCACAGCGTGCCAGACCCTGAGCGCATGATGGATGTGTCACTTGGCTTATTTGACGAGTTAATTGAAAGCTGTGCTCTGTCCCCGGCTAGATTAAGTGCCGCAAATGACGGGTTACTGTCAATGAACAGGACGAATGCACCAGCCGCTCACTTAACCGGAAAATCAGTCATCGGAGTTGCAAAGGAAATTTTTCTGTCTGAAGCACACTGTTCACATAATTCTGTCATGTGCTCCATTTACTTAATTTGATTCACATGTAACTAATTCATTATAATGCAAAACAGCCTGCAGTTATCTGCTGTTGACTCAGTGAACATTCTGTACCAAACTAGAGTATATTATTAAAATGCCCATTTTATGCTCATTCGCATGTGCATAATTGTATTTGGGTTGGGGGTCCACTACAAAAGGTTTACGTGCTTCATTGTTCAAAAAGCGAGTTATTTTTTCTCATGCTATACGTTGGTGTTGCGGCTCTTTTTCTCAACCCCTGTCCTTGTGTCTCTTTTAGACCCCCTGTCCCGCCTCTCCTGAGAGTTCAGTTCTCAATGTTTGACTGAAAATGGTGCCTAATCCTGCCATGCACTGGAGTCACCTTTTCCAAAATGACTTGGATCTTCATCAGTTATTCCTCCACCGGGGTGGGAGCTTAGACAAAAACTCGAGCATGTGTTTTTTTTTGTATTTCTGTCGGCAAAAAGTTCTCAAATGACCAAAAATGTGTTTCATGATGCATGTAGGAGAGCAGGGAGGTCATGCTACCAGAAATTTAGTAGTCGTTACCAGTGCCAGTTGAATTACGTGATTCTTGAGGCCAGATTTGGTGCCACAAATAAAATGATAACAATCATCATCATCATCATCATCATCATCATCATCATCATCATCATCATCATTGGGAGCAGCTAAAAGAAGAAGACGTCTCAGTTTTGAGATAGCTCTGGCATGTGGGCATACCATACTTCAATTCAGTTCAACACTTTAAATGTCTGCATGGCTGGTTTAAGCCCACATGCGATGCTAACAGGTAAAATCAAAAATTAAAGTAACCAACTACAGTAATGGGTCTTCAGGTCCTCAGATGCTTTGTCGTGTTTCCAACAGAACATTTGATCTGCTTTGCTCCTGGCTTAGATATTGTAGACTTAGAGATGTGGTTCTGACATTCTCTGTTTAAGTTGATGCCAAACTAGCATCGGCA
>VUQH01088309.1:19254-30364 GCA_015106775.1 Etroplus canarensis
CAGAGCCTTCAGCTATCAGGCCCCTCTCCTGTGGAACCAGCTCCCAGTTTGTCTTCAGGAGACAGACACCCTCTCTACATTTAAGATCAGGCTTCAAACTTTCCTTTTTCATAAAGCTTATAGTTAGGGCTTAGTTATGCTGCAGTAGGTTTAGACTGCTGGGGGGCTTCTTAGGTGTTTCTTCCTAAGCCTGCTTCTGTTGGAGGTCTCTTCCTGTTGAAAGGGAGTTCTTCCTTCCCACAGTCACCAAGTGCTGCTCATAGAGGATGGTCTGATCGATGTTGGTTTCTCTGATCCTGTAGGATCTTTACCTTACAGTGTGATAACTGAATTGAATTTTGGGGTTTTTTCCCTCATTTGAAAGTGAGTGGTGAAAGAAGAATCAACACGAACTGTGGCATCACTTTATTCAACGCTGCCCAAAACCACAAAAAATCAAAGTTAATCATCAGCTGATACGTTCCAAACTGCTGGATCTGACTTCCAGCTCACATCGTGGTTCATCACTGCTGCTCTCGCACTCCAGAAGCTCCTCAACTAAAGAACATTTACCAGCTATGGCACCAACGTGAAGCCAAGAAGAGCACGACAGCCCTCCATGTTGTCTGGGTTCAAAGTATCACATCTTAACCCTTCAGTTACCAGGGCTCTGCGAGTCAAAGAGTCAGTCGTTACTGTCAGCGAGCAGCGAAGGAAATTCAACCAGCAGCACAAAAACGTCCTCAGGACTGCGGTGCCAGTTTGTTTTAAGGCGCTGCGCCGCGGGGTCCAGCAGAGAGACACGCAGGCCTGTAGATCTTCACCGTCTCATCCCAGGAACAGTCCACCACCTGCAGACAACACAACCAGACACACACATGAGGGGGGTATAAACCGTGCTCAAGAGCACCTCAGTTTCAGACTGGGATTTGAACCTGCAGCCACAGATTCTACAGCCAATGATTCAGTCCTGATTCAAACTCCCAGAAACCACACAAATATCCTAAAGTTTGCAGACACGTGTGTCAGGCTGTGACGTTCAGGAAGATTCATGATTAATAATGAAAACAAAAGCTGATATTTTTTAAATGGTTCCACAAAGTCAAAGCTGAATGTTCTGTCTCCAGCCTTCAAGTACGAAGATTTGAACACAACCAGACATTTAAATGTGACTGCAGAGCCTCTGCACTCCTGAACCACACAGGTGAAGGTTTGGAGGAGCTCAGCCTAACTGCATCTCCACCAGAAGCTCATCCTGAACAAACCAGTGGCTCTGTGCAGATGCAGGAGAACAAGAAGACCGACGTTCAGTGTTCCACCTGGCCCGGCCTCCATCATCAGGTGTGGGAGGAAGCATCCAGAGAGCCGGCTGAGCGGCTGCAGGCTCTTTGGTTTGGTTTCCAGACAGCTCTCACTCAGTGCACTTCATCATTCAGCACCAGACCTTTAATTAACGATGGATCTGTTACGTTTCCCAGCTTGGTACACTCTGTCATCCAGTGTCAGGTGTTCTCGTCCTGCTGACCCGCTGCACGCGTCATTTACAGATCAGAAGTCACAACAAGCCGTACCACAGCGTGGTCTGCTCAGACCTTCACCTTTACAGTACAGCCGGCATGTAGGTCCAGGTTTTGGAGACCACCAAAATGAGACCACCACACTCACACCTACTAAGTACACTTCAGTCAGAATACGACCACAACTGGTCAGTGTCAAACTCGTCATACCATGCAAAAGTCTTGAGCCAGCCGCCCTGTGTTTTTCTTATGCACCATATTTCCATGTAGGTTTGTACAGTTCTAACAAAGTGAATCTTTGTTCTGAGCTCCTTTATTCTCCAACACAGCCTGAACTCTCTGAGCCAAGCTTTCTGTCTTTAAGTCGTCTTCAAGAATAGTTCTCCAGGCTTCTTGAAGGACATTCCAAAGCTCTTCTTTGTTCTGTTCTCTGTCAACATGATCCCACACTGCTTCAGTAAGGTTGAGGTCTGGGCTCTGGGGAGGCCAATCCATGACTGATAGTGTTCCATTGTGTGTTTTTCTATCCAGGTAGGCTTTTACTGCATTGGCAGTGTGTTTGGGATCATTGTCCTGCTGAAACATGAAGCTGCTTCCAGATGGTATTACATGGTGGAGCAACACTTTTCTGTCTTCATGATTCCATCAGTTTGGACAAGATGTCCAACAGCACTGGCTGAAATACAGCCCAAACCATGACAGAGCCTCCATCAGTGTTGGACCTCTCTCCTGAACTCCTCCTTTGGATCCATCCCTCCATCAGACCTGCTCCCACTGACGTTCAGTCCAGGTCTTTTCTCCTGTTTCTCTTCCTTGATGTGTGCGTACATGACTCTCAGTAAAGGGCTTTTATATTTATCTTAACTGTACTGCATCATCTTATTGATGTGTGTACTGAACAGAGTACCTGTAACCTAGCTTAAGACATTATTCCACAAATCTAATAATGACGATGACAAACATTCCCTCTGAACATTACAATCCAGACCAAGACTGTAGGACGAGCACTTCCAGGGAAAATGAAAACGTGCCCCAAGTTCACTTTTTAGAATCAGAACCAGACAAATGTATAAATCACAGGGGGGATATTACTCACATTACACTCTGTACACAGAAATATCAATAAGAAGGTAAAATATAAAAAGTTATATTCACAGTAACAAGTACTGTATGTACTCAGCAGGTAACAGTCCAGTTATCAGGGGGAGGAGCTGTGGAACAGGTAGGAGTGACTATGATCATTAATCAGAGTGCACAGTTATTACAGTTATTATTGCAGCTTATTTACACAGTCGGATATATAGTGTGTGTGTGTGTGTGTGTGTGTGTGTGTGTTCTGTATCAGGATAACATCTGATCTAAATAAAACAGACTTTCAGAGCAGCTCACAATATTTTATCCATAATAATCCAATAAATTAATCCTGTTGTACTTGATGATACAAGGAAAAACATCCCTGTAAAAGTAGGACTACTGTATTTTTCAATTTTAGTTAATAAGCTCTAATTTCCCCTCGTTGGTCTTCAGCCATTTTGCTACACTTTATTCTATTTGTTCAGCTTCATTAAGTTCTGATGAATTTGTTCAGCGCACCGTATCAATAATCATCGATCAACATTAAAAAAACAAACTTCCACATCAGGTGGAACTCTCTCCTGAACGTTCCTCACTGTGAGCTTCTGTGTTTTCCCCCAGAGACGCTTTCAGTCCCTGAGAGGAGAAAATACAGCTGCGTCTCCACCTCCCTCTCTTCACTCTATAATCAGGCAGGACGTGGTTATCATCTGGCTGGGACGTGGCTATCATCTGAATGACACGCTGCGTCTGAAAGCTGAACTCGTCAGCCGTTCTGCAGATGACATCATCCAGCTTTGTGTTTAAATGGTGAAGAAGAAGGAGGCCGCAGTCTGCTGAGGGGGGCGGAGGCTGCGGCCTGCTGAGGGAGGCGGGAGGGGGGCGGAGGCCTGCTGAGGGAGGCGGGAGGGGGGCGGAGGCCGCGGCCTGCTGAGGGAGGCGGGAGGCGGGCGGATGCCGGACGCCGAGGCCGCGGCCTGCTGAGGGAGGCGCTGTGGTTAGAAAAGCATCCGAGGATGGAAGAAATCCTGCTGTGTGCTGCAGGTTCACTTATTTCAGTGTGAAGATCATAAAAGCTGGAAGTGAGCTTAATCCTACATGTGAGAACACGTACAGCAGCATGTTCTAATCCTCACAGGGACAGACGCTCCGCTTCACGTCTGTTACAGGGCGTCATGTCCGCTTGCTGCTGTCAGCTCTGAATTATACCATCTATGCATTTTTGTCACACATGAACTGCATAAATCCACGGCAGTGCATCAGACTGCAAACATGCTTCCACCCAAGAATATGTTGGTTAATGCTGCCTCGGCTGTACCCTCACCGGCCACTTCATTAGGTACACCCTGGAAAAAACCGTACAGATGGTGATCAGTAGTTTGAATGCAGCACGATGGTTGGTTGTTTGGTGTCATTTAAAGCTCCTTTCTTCTCCAGTTTGATGCTTGGTTTGAACTTCAACAGGTCGTCTTGACCATGTCTACGTGAGTTGCTGCTTTTTGATTGGATATTTGTGCCAATGAGTTGAACAGGTATACCAAAAGGTGTGTTTACAGCCCATAACACCTGGGCGACCTGCTGAAGGTAGGTCTGCGTGGGGAAACGTGGCTTTTGTGAAAACGGACCCCAAACAGTGGTGAGCAACCGAAGTTGAAAGGTCACAGTGGAGCTACCCGCAGTCCGTTTGTCCTGGAGAGCTGAGGTCTGGAGCCTGCGGTCCCAGGCTCTGAGCAGTGAGTGTCCCTCCTGACCGTCACATGTTTGAATCCGTTCACTCTCAGGGAATGAGTAAGCAAAGTGGCCGTGCAGTGACTCAGCCACTGAGAAGAGGAATGCCCTCCTTTAATTAACTTTAACAGCCGGCTGTGGTGCGAAGCGCTGCCAAGACTGCAGCAAAGAGGGCAGTGAGTGATGTGACGAGGAGGGAGGACAGGTAGAACAAGAGACCGAAGGGACGAAATGGTTCAGTCTGAGGAATGTTCCATCCCTCAACTTCAAATACGAAGAGAAATACTCTGTTCTACTCTCAGGGACATTTATAGACACACAGACAGACGGACACACAGACACGTTTAAGTCAATCCTTCACTACATCCATCAACCTTCTCTGTGCTCTTCCTCTTCTCCTCCTGCCTGGCAGCTCCATCTTCAACATCCTTTGTCCAATATGTCCACTATCCCTCCTCTGAACATGTCCAAACCATCTCAACATGAGCTGTCCCTCTGATGGACTCATTTCTAATCCTGTCCATCCTGGTCACTCCCAGTGAACATCTCAACATCTTCAGCTCCACCTCCACCGTCTCCAAACCATACATCATAGCAGGTCTCACTACCGTCTTGTAAACCTTCCCTTTCACTCTTGCTGCTATCCTTCCGTCTTCACCCACTCCACCCTCGTCTCCACCCCTCCTGTGCTCGTCGTTCAGTGGATGGGATCAGATGGAGATGACCTCTAACGGGAGCAGACACCAAAGCTACTTCTTCGTGCTGTGTGCTTCTGGTTTTGTGTGTTTGAAAGTAGAGATGCTCTCGTACCATCTCAGCTGCTACAAGTGGGAAGAGCTCTGAATGGCTGTCATCCTGCACCCCTGTGTGATCTATTGCCTCATTCTGTCTCTAACACACCACGATAAGCAGCTACAAAGCTGCGCTGGTGTCTGTGCGAGTGCAGTGAAGAAGGTGATCCATCAGACTCACGAGGCTACACCAGGAGACCACAGCCGTGAGCGAGGGGAAACCAAGTGATCAGCACGAGGAGAACTGAACACGCAGCAGCAGAAATCCTCCAACAGGACGAGAGACCAGAGTAAAATGTGAGTGAAGAGAAGACGGGCGCTGGACACAATGTAGCGCTGTCAGGCTTCCAGCAGATGAGCTTCATGCCTGGTTTATGGAACTGAGTTCAGTTTGAGTTAGAATCTAATGCAGCTCATTTCCCCAAAATCCTTCTGCATGCTGGCTCTGAGCAGGACTCCTTACTTTACACAACTCGTTTATTTCAGCGTATGATCTGCTGCATTTCAACAAACCTTCCACTAAAGTGAACCCAAGGGCAAAAGTATTGGGACACCTCCTCGTCACACCTGCAGCAGCTGTTCTGACCTCCCGTCCTAAACCCAGAGACATTAACATGGAGCTGGTCCCTTCAGAACAGCTTCCACTCTGAAGTCTTTCTACAACATGTTGGAGTGTCTGATCTGTGAGGTCACACACTGATGTTGGATGAGAGGGTCTGGCTCACAATCTCTGTTCTAGTTCATCCTAAAGGTGTTGGACGGGGTTGAGGTCAGGGCTCTGTGTGGGCCAGTCAAGTTCGTCCTCACCAAACTCATCCAACCACGCCTTTATGGAACTTTCTTTGTGCACTGGGACACAGTCATGCTGGGACAGAAAAGGACCCTCCCTAAACTGCTCCCACAAAGTTGGAAGCACAGACTTGTCCAAAATGTCTTGGTAAGCTGAAGCATTAAGATTTCAACAGTGTCCGTAAAGGCAGACTGTGTGACTCGCTGCTTGATTCTCCACGCGTGGCGATGGCACTGAAGGAAACGCCTCAGTGATTTAGTGGTGTGGCCCAATGCTTGTCCACAGTGTATGAAATACTAAAACGAGGTCAGGATGTGGAAGTAATCCCCGTGAGCCTAAAGCTCGGGCTTCAGACTGCTCTAAACACGTTCAGCTAATGTTAGAGGAACCCACTCTGACATGATGACCATGTCAGTCGCACTATACGCTCAACAACCTGCAGGTAGGCTGGCCTCAGAGAGAGGAGCTAAAATGGCTTGTTCCACAGCACACCAGCTGATGAGTCATTTTAACAGTCAGTCCTGAACAGAGAACAGAACAGGTCCACCTCAATGTGTTAACGCTTTCAGTGCAGACCTGTGAGGAACATGAGGAGTCAGACTACATACTGGGATCTCTATCTGGAGATCCTTCCTGTCTGAACTAATGAACACGTTTCATTCCTGCTAATGGTTGGTAGTATTTGTGAGACACAGTCTGCAGACACAAAGCTGAAGACTTTGAGGATGCAGGCAGAATAAAAGGCGCCTCTGGAAACCGACGTCCTGATCTCTTTTTAGCTTCACAACTGGAGAACTTTGATGTGTCAATGAAGGAGAGGAATCACAAAAACAACTGCAGCTCAGAAACGTGGAATATCACGATCACATTCTTTTTGTAATGTATCCAATACATGGAAGTGAAATAAGGCGACTATGGCTTTTATCAGAAGTCTGGTGTCAGCTCATTAGAATATTTCGTTCTGAGTTTGAGTACATTACTGTTCAGGCTGTATAAACGCTCTAACTCACAGCCACAATCATGGGGAACACTGCTGATCTGACATTTGTCCACATGATGATCACCACCCTCCACATGGGGGGGGTAAGCCACAGAATGTCAACGCTGAAAGGCCGGCTGTTCATACAGTGATGTATCCAAGCACTGATGGGAAGATAACTGGAAGGGGAACGTGTGATAAGTTTCACGAGCAGCGGGGATGACCGCAGCCTTGAGAGGATCGTCAGAAAAAGTCAGTTCAAGAACTTCACGAGGAGCAGACTGAGGCTCGCGTCAGCGCGTCAAGAGCCACCGCACACAGACGTCTTCAGGACTGTCACACTCCCTCAAAGAACCGCTCCTGAACCGGATACAATATCAGACACGTCTCACCCGAGTTCAGGATGAAAGGAACTGGTGTGTTGTTCGGTGATCCAAGATCCTCTCTTCAGGTGGAAGCAACGTCTGCATTTCATTTGGAAATCAAGGCCCCAGAGTCTGGAAGGACTGGAGACGCACATTAGCCAAGGTGTTTGAAGTCGTGTGAGGTTTCCACAGGCTGGACTTGATAAGACACAGAGTGCCAGCAGATGACACGTCATCACAGTCAATGCAGCGTCCACCAGCAGAGTGCCCCGTCCTTCCATCTCCTCACAAGCTTTATGGAGGCAACCAGATTTTTTACAGCTGGTGAATCCTTTTATGATTTACCTTAAGAACTATTCTAATCATCTCAGACACTGGATTCCTGATTTTTTTTCATGAACTATGAGCCATAATCACAAAAATAAAGCATAAAAAGGTCTGAAATAATTCACCTGAAATGTAATGAATGCAGAACACATCACCGCTTCCCTTCTTCTTGTAAAAGTTTTTGAGATGCTCTGGTAAAACTTTGATTACAAAAATCAGCGACTGTGTTTCACAAATGAACTGGAGCAAAAGACCCCACCAGTCACACTAAGCACCCCACTCTCCGTACGTCAGTAAAGTGTGGAAATATGAGCTGGTATCTCTGACCACAAATTCTCTCTGGTGCACAAACACAAGCTAAACGCTTCAGATACTGCTGTTCCATCCAGAGAACGGGAGTCTCAGTACATGCAGGGTGTTGTCTGGCATCAGCCCCATGACAAAGCGGGTTTAGACATTATGAGGCAGGTTCCACGCCCACCCCACCACAGACGCCTGTAAAGAACTCTTTGGATCTACTCCTAACAAAGATCTATGAAAGGTGCTGTTCACGCTGTCTGGTCTGGTCTGGGTTCCTGCAGTGTCATGTTTTTTTTCCCCTCCTTTTTGCTTCAGGGCTGACCTTGTGAGTGCTCTCAAAGGACCCAGCCAACGGTGCAGCTCCAGGTCGACCACTGAGTACGGTCTACCTGACAGCACCTCAGAAAGACAATAAATCAGTCCGTCCTAGCTTGGGTAGGCGATGATCTTCTATCCTGGTGAAGGTAAAGTCTGCTGGGCTTTTACATCCGAGCCTACAGGGCTCATCAGGCCGGAGCTTATCCCCGGTTTCTGTAGCGAAAAGCGACTTAGGAGTTAGGCAAGGTCCCAACCGCAAGTGTGCCTCTGTCCACCCAGCGTCCCATCCAGGAGGAGGTTAAGGGTCTTGGCACAGTGGGGGTCTTGCCAGGATTCGAACTCATAACCTCTTGATCATGAGCTCAGCACCTTAACCATTACACCACTGCCCCCGCTTCTATCCTGGGGACGTCCCTTACTTGACTAAACCTAACCATGAGGTGAGAGAAAATAAAAAGAAAGTAACAATAAAACTGAGTGAAGACCAAGCAGTCTCCTGGCAGACAAACTTATGACTTAACCCACTACCACACCTCCAAGCTCCTAATGTGGAATCAGGCACAGAGGCAACGGTCCTCTTTGGGTGACTGTTATCCTTTACGAACAAGGTGTCCAGCCATCCATTTTCTTATCAAATAAAAAAATTCATGTGATGGATACAAAGTTCCACCTTCTGGGGGGGACACCAAGGCATTCCCAAGCCAGCCGAGAGATGGAGTCTCTCCAGGATGTCCTGGGTCCACCAAGTGGCCTCCTTCCAATCGGACATGCCTGGAGCACCCCACCAAGGAGGAACCCAGGAAGCATCCTGATCAGATGCCTGAACCACCTCAGCTGGAGGTGCAAATTCTCATCTCAGCTGCAAGCCACCACACTACGAGCCGGAGGTTGTGGCTCAACGAGGCCAACAGAAGCAAATCATCAGCAAAGAGCAGAGATGAGCTCCTATAACCACCAAACATGATGCCCTCCACACATGGGCAGCGTGAGTCTGACTTATTGCTGGGAAGGTGACCGAAGCTCTCACAGTCAGAGACTGAATACCCTGCAACAAAAGGCCTGATACCCCAAACTCCTGAAGCACCGCCCACAGACATCCTGAGGGACGTGGCTCAATACCCCCTCCAAATCCACAAAGCACACGTGACCTGGTTGGACCTCAGATTCAGGAGGAACGATGCATAAGGAAAAACTTTATTGGAGAGAGAGAGCCATGAAAACCAGAGGGGAGGGTCTGCTCCCTGGCTTTACTGATCGTACAAAGCCAAGACTAGAAAATGAGTCTGTAGATGTCAGTGGGAGCAGATGTTCCTAAAAGGGTAATTCAGGCACACAGCTGAGCATGCAGAAGTTCAACCACCTGTTTGGTTTGAGAGGGGTACCCAATCACAAGGAAGCTGGAGGCTGGTCAAAATGGCTGCACCAAAGACCAGCCTCCAGGAGAACGCCGAGTCACGCAAAGCATAAAAATATGGAGCTGGAAATTAGTGGAATTGATCTCTTTAGTGGTCAACACAGTCACCTCACAGCAGGAAGGTTCCAGGTTCAAACCCGTGCCTGGGTGGGTTCTCTCTCGCAGTCCGACAGTCCAGTTTAGAATGACCCCAACATTCACGGTTTAACTGTGCACAGCACTTCATTCTGCACACTCCAAGCACTCTGGCCCTGAATGTGAAGTACCTAAAGTGGTTAGAGTGAGCAAAGATTTTAATTTCTGAAGTCTAATAATGTTTGTGTAACCTCTCCGGAGGATTTCCCTTTATCACCCCATCAGTGAGTGAAAATGAATGAATGAATGGATGCATGTTGAACAACCACCCACAGACACGCAGAACAAAAGCTGACTCAGCAGATCACAGCTGTCAGCGCTGCACGCAAGCTGGAGACAAACGGCACTGTGACTGCATTTAACGATCAGAGGGGCTCGTTTGATCCCAGGAAACAAACTACAACAATGACCAGCTGAAACGAAATGTTACAAAGTAGTAATTAATGTACAAAGGTCAACTGATCTAAAGCAGGGCTGTCCACACTTTTTCAGCTTGCTAGCTACCTATAAAATGACCGAGTCAAAATGATTTACCAACTAGAAAAATGGAAAACATATTTATTCATAAATATATTGAGTATTCTTTATATGTAGAATATATGTGTTGGTGTACCTTGCATAACTGCATGAACCCGTATAGCTCCTTCACCTTTCTCTTTCTAAACTTGCTTTTCAGAGGGAAATAGATGTGGTTGTTTTTATACAAAGTCTAAAAACGCCGCTCCACGTTTCCCTTCTTTACCTCATCTATCAGTCTACCCTTGATATTCCAAACGCACTTCCAATATGACGCAAAAAAAGTCCTCCTTCATTCTGTATGAAGAGGTAGGTTTTTGTCTTTTTACTTGGTCCAGCTCCCTCACTCATTTTATCCCTTTCTTAAGTTTAGTACAAATAAACTGGAGGCTAACTAGGCAACTTGATAGCTTGTTAGGGATTAGCAGCAGCTAGTGTGGTGAATTGTATGACATAAAAGGTCAGATGTGACAAATGTAACAGTGAGGATGGATGACAGGCTGACGTCTTTTTTTTTATTGCCATGTGATCTACCCACACTACCTTTGCGATCGACCAGTGGATCATGGAGTCCCACAGGGTTCTGTGCTGGGACCAATACATTTTACAATATACATGTTTTCCTTAGGCAACATTATTAGAAAACACAGCATACATTTTCACTGCTATGCAGATGATACTCAGCTATATTTATCCATGAAGCCAGATGACTCAAATCAATGAGTTAAACTACAAGCATGTCTTAAATACCTGGGATCAACCATCCAAAGCAACGGACAGAGCACAAGAGAGGTGAAGAAGAGAGTTCAGGCAGGGTGGAGTGGGTGGAGACGAGTGTCAGGGGTGCTTTGTGACGGAAGGATAGCAGCAAGAGTGA
>VUQH01088310.1:0-13218 GCA_015106775.1 Etroplus canarensis
GGAGAACGGAAGACCCAAGGCCACATGTCCCGACAACAGCCACGTACCCACCCTGGCAGGGGGCATAGGGAGGCCCCAGACAGAGCCCTCATATCAAAAGGCAGGAGCCCCAGAGGATCGGAGACACCAGGCAGCCAATCTGAGAACAGCCATCCCCGAGCAAACCAAAGAAAAGGCCCCAGGACCTCAGGTGTCTGAGAACTCCCCACCACCCAGCAGAGACTCCCCCCACCCACGCTGGCATGGATGCTGGCCAGCTTCCTTGGTGGTCCCAAGCCACACACCCAGAGACCCTAAGTAACCATGCCCCTGGGGAGGCAGCAGGGGCGTGTCTCTAGTGGTGCGACCTTAAGAGAACTGTGGATGAACGAATGGCTGCAAACCACAATAATCTGAAGCAATGTCATGAAGATAAGCGGGCAAAATTCCTCCACAATGACAAAAGAGATGGATAAAACCATACAGAAAATGATTATTACGTTTAGGCAATGCTGCTAAAGGTGGTTCTACAGACTACTGTACTTAATTTTGTTCACACATGACTTCTTCATTTTGGCTTCATCTTTGTTAAAATAATAACACAGTGGAATCTGTTGTGAGGTTAGATTTAAATACTTTTAGAACCTGTGATCTCTTCATAGTTTGTATTATATCCTGATAAATAAAGCCATAGAAACAAAAGGAATACTTTTTTTCACATGACTATTATCTATATGGCTGTTGATAATGGAATGCAATGCTCCAGTGTAAACAGTATTTTCAATTTTCAGAGTGAGAGGGCTTATTTGCATTTACTTAGAGCTTGCAGTACCTGTGATAAGAAGCCAAAACGGTATCTATTTAGTTGATTTTTGTCTTGGATTTATGTTTTAATTGACTATTGTTAGATTTTTCAAAGAGCTGCCACTGTTCCTTCATCAGCTGTAGCATATGCCAAGATTTGTTCACTATTCCCTCCACTAAACCCCAGCTGCCAGATTATAAGACAACTTTGGCACATATTCAGGTGCAGTATAGTATAGGTACTGGTTTGAAAAAAAAAAAAAAAAATCTCACTGCACAAGTGGATTATCGACTACAACTGTTTGCAGTGTGTGAGTGGCCCCAAAGCCCAGACCTGTCTGAAAATCTGAAAGGATAGCTTCCACCATCAGAGCCTGAGTGGTTTAGTGGATTCCAGATGGTGTCTTGCTTGCCAAATCCTCTCCTCCGCTGGTATTAGCATCTTGTGTCATGTTATGAGGCACTCTTGTGCCCTTTCCTCAACTTATTATTTATCAGCAGCATGCACAGTGTATTAACAGTAGCAGCAGGACAGGCTCAGAGAGCTTTGCAGCAGCTCAGCCATATGTAATTCCTGAGCATGTGATACAGAAATTTAGTTTAAAGATTGTGTGCATCTTTAAATTTAGTTTCTAAATCCATTGTTTAACTCACATTATCTAAACAAAGTGACTGTATGAAATCACAAGATATTTAAACTACAACACTTTAACAGTGACAAATAGGAACCCGGTAATTGGGTTAAATGTTGGGATTACACAGGGGATCAGATAAAATCAAACTCTTTACCTGAAAGCTCATGCATACTCATCAGCAGCAATGAGGAAAATATTGAGAAATACACATGAAACAGACTATATTTAACAAGGAACAGACAGAAGATCAAACACAAAGAACGCGAACTAGTAACAAGATTGGCGTGGAATGCTTGACCAATAGGAAACATGAAAATAACCCAGTAACTGAAAGGGGAAGAGATCTGACTACAGAATGACCATATAAGGCATGTTGATAGCCACCATGTCCAAATGGCAGGGGCCTATCCCAGCTATCATGGGTACACCCTGGGCAGGTCCTTCACAGAGAGAAAGACAACCATTCAGATCTACGGCCAATTAACCTAACATATATGTCTGTGGGAGGAAGCCAGAGTAACCATATGGAAACAGGGAGAACATACAAATTCCACACAGAGGGGCCCAAGCTGGCCAGTGGAGTTGAACCCAGGACCTTTTTGCTATTAGCCAACAGTGTTAACCACTGCACCACCATACCATCTCAAAACAAAGAAAGTATTCATCGTTTGTTAGACAAGGAAACAAGCATTTTGAAACTGTAACTTTGGCTGCTCCCTTGTGTTTTCAGGTTGCTACAGCACATCAGTCCACATCAGTAATTTAGCAGATGTTTTATACTAGATGGCCTTCCTGAGGCAACCTTCCACAGTGAGAGTGGCTTGTGTCCCCAGCTGGAAACAAACCAGGGACCTTTTGCTTATATAGTAATTTAAATATTTGCTTGTATAACAAATGTTTAAACTACTGCACTACAGGGAAACGAGGAAGCAAGCTTTTTAATGCTGTTTAATTGGCCATTTTAATATGTGGTTCTATGGGGACGGACTCTGTTGGTTTCTGTGGTTTTTGGTTTTAGGTTTAGTTACTTTGGAGATGTTCAGTTTGTATGTTTTTATAGGAATTCCTTATGTGTAGGCTCTGTTGTTTTCTCTTCTCCTTTACATTTGTCTTGGACTCATGATTGGTTTCTTGTTTGGATTTTGGTCACTGAAATCTCGGTTCTAGTAATTGTGGTTTGAGTTTGTTTCCAGAATTTTTTTGTTCTGATTGTTACTCCTGCCTCCCCTGCATCTTCCCTGTGTGTAAGTGTATTGGTCTGGATTGCAATATTGTTAAAATTAATGTTTGCATGTGACCCTGTGCTATCTATCCATACATGGCTGTCATTATCAGGTTTGTTTATGACAATGTCTTAACCCTAGTACTGCAGGACCTCAATATATTGATGTCCCAGATAAGTTTCGTTTACTGTCGGTCATCTATATATTAATCACTTCCAGTGTTTTCATTCACTACCGGTCATCAAGCTGGTCGTATAGCTGGCAGTACTAGGGTTAAGTTAGGTTAAAGACTAGGATCACTGTCCTGGGTGTGACTGTTTGCAAGCCTCCTTGACAACAAGTGGATTGTAATTCTCATTAGCTTGTGGAATAAATGACCAGAAAACTTGTCATTTACTTTCTGTACTTCACACATTGCAATAACCTGTGAATTGTGATGGATCATGCGTCGGATGAGCTACCATATCAGTCTTTCTGGCTACATGCACGTTAATTCTTAACAAGATGGCGTGATCAAAAAGAGCTTTTGTTTTAACCTTCATTTAATCAGGAAGTGAAACTCTCGAGACTAAGAACAAAGTTGATCTAGGAGAGCTGTCCCAGTTTCTATGAAACACTTCGTACAGAAACTGCAATTCAGCCAGAGCCACACCAGGGGGCAAACGAGTCCCAACTAAACTGAAGTAAAATGAGCTAAAACATTAAAGTTATTATTTGCACCTGCTTTGAGACAAACGGGCTGCTTGTTATTTTAGTTTTCACAAATCAAATATTAATACGCTGAAAAGAAAAAAAAATCATCCATTTATTTTTCTTAAGTCAGTTTGACTAATGAAAGGCTAGCATTCTGCTGATGCATGTTGATTGCTCTCTTGAGGGTTTATGATGGGATAAATGCACTGCATTGATAACTAGATGTTTGAAGTGTAGAAAAACATGCAAATTCTACACTCCACACTGAGCCGCCATGCTATATTTGAACCCCAAACAGTTGTTAGCATAATGTAAATATGAAACGATTGTTTGTTTCCATGTTACTCCACAGTTGTTTGATGTTTTTGTTTGCAGCAATTGTTTGCCTCATCATTGATGGCCCTGTGTTACTCATGACTTATTCACTAAGTCTGGTTCCATAGCAATTTTATGTGTTGTGAAAAATGTTGATTCTTTTTTATTATCAGTTATTTTAATCTGGGGTTTTCAAAATGTACATTATACAAATTGTGTTCATAGAATGTGACAAAAATTGTCATATTCTGCCTCTGTAGAAATGTCCACTGTCTCATTCAAAGGACTATAGGGATGCAATGCTCTTTTAACTTGAAATATGACAATTATCTTTGTCCAACATATTATCAAAATACATAGATGTCTCGCTTTGTTTGTGTCATGGTCCCCCAGCCTCTGGGTCATAATCTATATTTCTCTCTCCTTCTCTCCCTCTTCTCTCCTCTCTCTCTCTTACCCCTCTGCTCTGGAGTATTGGTTAAGCCAATTAATTATGTGCTTAGTCTGCAGGTGTGGATTCTGGCTGGAGTCGAGGCTGCACACCTGTTGCTTATCACCATCCTTTTTGCAGTTCCCTCCAGACTCCGCAGGAACAAATTTCCCAGTTCTCTAGTAAGCTAGGTTGGGGAATATTCTTGGCTTATGCAAATGAATATCTTTGAGGAATTCCTGGCACCTCTGTCTTTGTCACCCTCAGGATCTAAATCAACCGCCTGGACTACCAGCCCAAAATACCTGAACCTCTCTCACTTTCTTGGACTCCCGAACCACGCACTCTGAAAAAACCCAAAGACTGCACCCAAGTCATCACACACTCAAGGACCCAGCCCATACCCTCTCAGCCTTCCGGAGTGAGCTCAGCTTCCCCATTTTCCCTGGACCGAAACCCTCATCTCCAGTACCCACTGGTTCACAAAGAGACTTTTCCTCCCATGAGAACTAACACAATCTTCCCCACATCTTGTTTAAACATCAACCTGTAAATAAACTGTCGAACTCTTCATTCTGTGTCAGTCAGTATCTGGGTCCTTCCTTTAACCTTGACAGTTCAGAACTGTACAGCATTTTTATATATTCTTCCACGTCCCATATACTGAGATAATGTCCCGCATTTTGATTGGTTCTGAAGCTCTCGAATCTACATTGAATGACAGAGAGATTTCTAAAGTCTGGCTCTCATCCAAGGCCTGCAAAGAAAGCAGGGAGGGCTGTCTGCCCA
Source organism: Etroplus canarensis (assembly GCA_015106775.1). Classification (NCBI taxonomy): domain Eukaryota; kingdom Metazoa; phylum Chordata; class Actinopteri; order Cichliformes; family Cichlidae; genus Etroplus; species Etroplus canarensis. Next base: position 4,869 of record VUQH01088310.1, read on the forward strand.
GGACCTCCATTTGGTGTCAGTCAAACTGTCCACACGTGGGGTTGAATGCAGCGGTCATCTTATGGCCTGATGCCACCTCCGACCAGAAAATGAATAAACCCAAAGTTAATGTTCTGCAGATTTCGACAGGATATGATAAATATCACAAAGATAATGTGAAATTATTTATACCTGGGTAAAATGTGATTCTCAGAGTGTTTGGTCCCTATTATTTTTCTGTCAGCTGCTTTTCAGGGTGCTGGAAGTACACAGCACTCAGCTGCAGTTGTTGCAGTGATGGTCAAGACTCACAAGAGCTGTTTAAGGTTTTGTTCTCTTGTATTAATTAGTTCCTTGTATTATTGCAGTTTAATTTAAATAGTTTATTTAATACTTTATTAAATTAAATGTTGCGTTGGGTGTTGGGAGAATGGCCAATAAGTGAATAATGATTTTTACAAGGGAGTAACCAAAGGTGCACTTCAATGACTTTTAAGAACATTGCTGTTGTTCAGTATGTTTCTAGAATAAAAATTTAAAATAAGTTAAATATTATGGTGTCCGGTGGGCACAGTTATGCCATGCATTCACATCTGTTCCTTAAGAAAATCTAGAAAGGGTGACCTAAAGTAAAAGAACATGAAACATTGAGTGTAAGTCTGTTTAGTTTAGGAATGGACAGAGTGTTTATGGACACTTATAGTGTCTCAGAAAGTATTTTGAAATAAATGGATTACTTTTGACCTTTGGATATACAGTCCAGGGTTCACATTCAGTTTTATTAATTCTTTCTCTGTGACAGAATGAGGGAACACAAAGGAGTAAACAGACAGTTACACGAGAACAGTAAAACTAAACCTGTATAGTCTGTATTGCTCTATTTTTAAAAGCCAGCTACACATGATGCATATATGAGCTGTACACTGCATATTGTGTCCCACATTGTCCCACACAAATCATTTCTTTGTCCCACTTTTGTTTTGTTGGGCTCTGGTCACCATAGAAATGCAGCTTACTTTATATATGTACATATCTTGACTACTATAAGCCACCTGATTCCATTAAAGATGTCAAAATATGCCTCCTGTCTACTGTTTTGTGATGTAATAAATTTGTTTCACCCTTTATTAAATCTTTGACCTGTATAGTTGGGAAATTACTGCTTTTGAGGAAGACCATGCCCACAGTAACGCTTTCTATAAAGCAAAGAAAACACTAAAAGGAATTGGAGCCAAGAGACCAGCAGCACACACTCATTTCTCCATGAAAAACAGAATGAGGAGACATGTAGGTCAAATCATTCTCGTGGTCCCCAAAATAATTTTCAACACAATATGTACAGTATGCAGGATGCAAAGAGAGCAAGGAGAGGAGAAAGTGAAAAGGAAAGTGAGAAACACAAGCAGAAACTCATGCTGCTGAGCATGCTCTGGTCCCTGTAGTCTTCAGTGCTGCTCACTCCTCTCTTTCCTTCTCTCTCTGTGATTTCCTGTTCCTCTGTGGTCCACCTGGGGGGGTGTCCCTCTGTCAGCCAGTCCCTGCCAGGTTCTTGCTGACATGCTTGTTCGTCTTCTCCTCCACTCTTCGTGCAGCTTCAGTAGTGGCAACATCAGGCTCTCTTTGTTCTCTGCTCATGTTTACTTCATGTTGTTACCTTAAAATCTCCTCCTCTCCTCTAGTTTCCCTCCAGTGCGTATGATCGACTACATACAATATGTGTTTCTGGAGCATCTCTCAACCTCCAGAAGGGGAAAAAGAAAAACCCCTCACCTGGAAATACTCACCTGCTTATCCACTCTCCCAACACTGTCTTATTATTCAGTCAGGAAAACCCCTCACCTTACATATCTTGTGCATTCTTATATCATAATAAAAATCAGATTACTTTATTAATCCCAGGAGGGAAATTACTTAATTCTGTGTTATTTCTTCAACATGTGCCGGTATCTGAGTCATTGTTTGGGTCCACTAGTTCTGACAATGCAGCTGTTCAAAATCGCACTATTATCCCCTGATTTCCCTTTCCCTAATCATTTCCGTCTTCCAGGAGAAGCACAAACTTTTCCCAAACTAGCTGAGAGACGTAATGTGGACATGCCCAAACAGGTCATTAAGGAAGCTTCTAGATACCCTAATCAGAAGGCTGAAGCACTTCAACAGCTACTTTGGATGTGGTGGCTGAGTGGCATACTCTGATCCCCTCAGAAATGATTGAGACCAAGACCGAACCCTTCAGAGCAGGTTAATTTCTGCTTTGATTTTATCCTTTCGTTCACTACCCACAGTTCATGGCTGCAGGTGAGAACAGGAATACAGATCAACCAGTCAATCAACAGCTTCACCTTCAGGCTCAGCTCTCTGTCTTCACCAAAACCGTTGTCTGCATCACTTTAGACACACCACGCATCAGTCTGTCAGTCAGTCACCTGCACCATTCTTCCCTTGTGTCTTCTGTTCACAATTCAGTCATCTTCCCGCCTCCAGTATTTAGGAAACAGCTCTTCCACCCACTCTCCACCAGACTGCTCTGTCAGTATCACACGTGATTCCTATTGTAAAATACAACTGTAGCTATCGGTGAAGTCTGCTTTTTTTTTTTGGTGACAAACCTTTACTTCTTTGTGCTCCGCTCTGCCTTTGTGTCGGGAATCTCCATCGTGTATTTTGAGTATTGTTGGAAAAAAATAAATGCCTTCATCTGATTTCCTTTATCATGTCTTGCATTACAGTGCTAGAACTGGTTAACCTGAACATGTTTTAAATATAATAACATCGGCTGTATATACAGTATAGTACCTTCAGCTGCTCCCAAGTGGATCTCCACAGCTAATGAATCAGCATGGATTTGAAGATTTGACAGCCCATGCCCTTCCTGACACAACCCTCCCATTGGGGAAGGGACTTGTGTCACCCAGGGATCTTTCACATGTGAGATAAATGTGTAATACACTACAGAGACACTGTAGAGATGATCATTCCACTCGGTTTTCAGTCCACTTTGTCCAGACTGTTTACTATAGTTTATTGAAATTATAGACAAGACAATGATATGGTCTCCAGGGAATGAACTGGAATGACTTTTATCTCCTTAATTCATCATGTCATAACTTCAAAAGTTTGTCCCATGCTTTACTTTATTATGAACTACCTGCAAAATTACCAGGTTTCACAAAAGTTTAGGCTGTTGTTTGTATGTAGCTAATTTAGTCACGTGATACTTAGTAATGACTAGTTTTGGTTCTGAACAGTATCCCAGTGGCAGATATTTTGCTAGTCTGAATCTAACCCCTGTCTCCTTGCACTCCCCAGTCATCTATCAGATGGCCTCTGGTTTTCCTTCATATTCCGGTACCCGACTCACTATAGCTGACCTTTCACCTGTGTCTAATTCCCTCATCTCCCTGAGCTTCCTCTCTGTGCTGTGTACTTGCTGTCTTTCAAAAGTTAATTTACTCACCTGGTAAATGTTCTGTTCCTCTGTCTGCCTGCAAGCCTGTATTTTCCACCATCAGCTTAATAAAGTGCTGAAAAGTCCCTCTCTAACTGCTTCGTGTGTGCTCTTGTTTGCATTGGACACCTACAAAATATTTCCTGGCCAAATATCTTGCACTGGACCAGTCAACAAAGAGACATTTTACTCTCTCAAATATAAATGAATGACCTTAAAAAGCTCCTCATTTTAACAAACCTTTGCAATTTTTGTTCCAGTCTGTTTTCTTATGTGCTGTTTGGTACAGTACATAAGAAAACAGGTGGCTGAATCAGCCATCCTTACCTCTGAGGCAGACAAAAAAGAGGTCACAAAAATGTTATTTTATATAGCTTCATCACTATCTGAATGGGAAAATGTGCATATTAGGAAGCTTTAACACCTTTAAAGTCTGTAAAACCATGCAGGGCTGTAGATGCACATCTATGACATTTGAGATTGCAGGCATTAGGATGTGAGAAGTTAGTTAAACAGAAATATAGCCACATAACAAAAGCTAAAAAAAGAGAAGACAAGAAGCAGAAACTCATGTCAGTGAACAGACTGAATGAAAGAACACAAGAATCTTATGAAATGTCAGACTGCATCTTCAAGGATGCACTTCATGCTAGCTCCAGGTAAGCTTCTTTTTATCCATTTCCCTAACTTCAATTTATATAGCATTTTAGAAGGTGAATATATTTACAGCAGATGCAACTTTCACTAGTGCCTTCATCATGATCTGCATCACTGGAAAACAGACACCAAAAAGTGTCAATTTACAAAGATACATAAGCTAATGAAGCGGACATGAGAGGAGGTCGAGGAGCATGGTGGATACACGAAAATTTAGAAGCGCTTAAAAATGTTGCTCCTCTAATGGCCACTTGAGACTGGCTCCAAGGTGAGCAAATCTATAAAGAAAGAGCTGATCCCTGATGTAATCCCACCCCCACCTGGAACCCATCTGTCTGCTGCTCACTGATCGTCACCTTGCTTCTTAACATAGCTTTAACAAATCTTATCCCATATCTCCATGGTATGGCTCATCAACTTCATGCCTCCGTAGTTCCTACAGCTCTGCACATCACCTCGCACCCATACTCTTCTGCTTTGTTCCTCAGATATCTTCTCATTCTCCAAGATCATGTTAAACAAGCTGGTTAAAAAGTCCACTGCCCTCTCTTCTAGGCATCTCCATACCTCCACAGGTATGTCATCTGGACCAGTCGCTTTTCCACTCTTCATCCTCTTCATGGCTGCCCTCACTTCCTCCTTACTAATACTCTACACTTCCTGGTTCACTATGTTTCCTCCATCTGTCCTCCTCTCCCTCTCATTTTCCCCATTCATCAGCTCCTCAGAGTACACCTGTGCTAACCTGCTGCACATCCTTTTCAGCTCAATTTCTGTCTAGCCAACTAATACCAATCCACTTCTCCGTCCTTACTGTTCAGTCTCACATACAACTCACTATAAGCCTTATCCTTTGCCACTTCTCTCTCTGCCTCACACAGAGACTCCCAGTGCTCTACTGTCTGCTTTCTTTATCTCCCTGACTGTCACACTTTTTCTTTGCCAGCTTCTTCCTTCAAATAATTTCTGGTATGTCTGCATTCTATCACCAAGTCTCCTTGTCTTCCGTCCTCTGTTAAGAAGATACACCAAATACCTACAGTTCCATCACTGCTTCAGCTGTACTGTCCCATTAATATGTTGATTTGTTGCTACCACCCAGAGCCTGTCTAAACTCCTCCATAACCTTCCCACACAACATTCTTCCTTCTTCACATTCCATCATTTGATACTTGGCTCTACCTTCACTTGCTTCCTCTTCTAGTTTTCTTCAGTCATCCAATGTCATCATCAACACCATGCACTCACTACTGTACATTCTCTCCTGACACCACCTTGCAGTCTCTCATCTCTTTCAGATTGTCCTTTCTGTCTGCATAAGATATAGTCCACCTGGGTGTGCCTTCCTGCACTCTTACGGGGCGTCCCCTCTGTTATTCTCGCTTCCATCCTTTTCACAAAATCCACTGCCATCTGTCCCTCTCCTTAATGCCAACTCAACACCTTCTCATCTCCTCTGTTCCCTTCCCCTACATACCCATTGAAGTCTGCTCTAATCACCACTCACCCTCTCCCTGCTGGGAACACTCTCTTCCACTTCATCCAACTTACTTCAGAATTCCTCCTTCTCTTCTAACTCAGATACAGCTTGTGGTGCATATACACTGATAGCATAACACACAGAAAAGCAATACAGTACATTTAGCAATATTAGGCAACAGTGAAGTGGCTTTAAGTTGTCACAAAACGTTTTAAAATTTTCTACTCAAATAAATGGACTTTAACTTTCCACCAAACACTTTGCTCCATAGACAAACTAAGACGTTACCAACAAACCTGCCTTAAAAAGAATTTGCAGTGACACTGGATCATTCTTATTACTTGTATTGGTCATGTAAAAGGAGAGCTGCTCATCTTCAAGTAACTGAGGATTAAATGGTTAGTTCAGGTTTTCAGAGTCAAGTTGCATGAGATGCATTTCCATATTTCTATTGAGACAGTGATCAGTATGCCCATAGATAGGAGGACAACCAGCCAGGAGTATCTACATGGAAGCTAAGCAATGTAGCCCTGTGAACAGGGTCAACAGTAAAGCATATTTTAACCACCAAAAATCACCATCAAATTAAGCGTGCACTAAAATGTTGTTGCTGCTTTACTTACTGTCAGAGTTGATAGGAGATTGAACTATATATGTAATTTTTCAAAAGCCAGCAGACCCTGGACTTGCTGGTCTCCCACCACTTTTGCTTGATTAGTTTAATGGTGTAAGTTTGCTGTATTAAAGATTCAAAGCTTCTTTATTGTCATTCCAATCTGCACTTACATGAGAACTGAGAGAAACTGGTTACTGAGGCCTAGCTTTGCATGATTTGTAGTTCAAAATAGTCCCTATCTTATGCAATCTAAATGCAGTGTTCTAAATTTGTGCATGTAATTTAATTTATAGTATTTTTTAAAGTTGATTTGTTGATAGTGAGCTATCTTTACTTTTACCTACATACTTTTAATAAATTTATTGGTGTTCATTTTTGTAATTGCTGAGGTCTCATTTCATGGGTGGGTTTGAAAAAGGTCAGCCTCAGTGGAGTCTCTAGAAGTCCGATGAACCCTGTCTTTTGGTGCCAGGTGTTCTGGTTCTACAGTGGGCTACAAGGACAAAACAGGGGCTTAAAGACAGTGTGCAGACATAATGTCTTTCCTTATCTGGAGAGTTGATACTGGAACAGGTTCATGAAACAATGTGTAAGATTAGAAATTCAAAATTGGATGGCTGTTCCTGCTGTGATGTGTATTCACGTTTTCCAGGATGAAAAATGATATTCCATAATAGATCTATATATAAATAGTTCATACTATTCATCTCCTCCATGAAGGCAGATCTGGTTTCAGGAAAAATGTCATAACAAGTCATGCACTTTCTTAATGTATTTTTAATACATTCATATATTTTAACTAATGTTGTATGAAGTGCGTCTAACTTGCATTCTATATTAAGACCTGTCCTCCAAAAGTGCTGCAGACTCAGAATAAAGAAAGCCAGCGTAAATCAGCCAATCACATGGCAGAAACTCAATGAAATCAGGCACGTAGACGTGACCAGGACAACCCGATGAAGTTCGAAGAATGTTGAAGCAAGGTGATTAAGTGACTCCAAATGTGGCTTGGTTTTTGGCTGATCTGAATATTTCAGAAACTGCTGATCTACTGGGATTTTCCCACACTGTCATCTCTAGGTTTACGGAGAATGGTTCAAAAAAGAGAAAATATCAAAGAAGTAGCTTTTCTTACGGCAAAAATACTTTGTTGATGCCAGAGGTCAGGGGAAAATGGCTAGACTGCTTTGAGCTGATAGGAAAGCAACAGGAATTCAAATATCCAGATGTTACAACCAAGGTCTGCAGAAGAGCTTCACTGAATGCACATGTCGAACCTTGAAGCAGATGGGCTACAGCAGCAGGAAACCACACTGAGGGCCACTCCTGTCAGCTAACAACAGGAAACTGAGGCTAGAATTCGCACAGGGTCATCAAAATTGGGCAATTAAAGATTAATAAAATGTTCTCTGGTTTTAAGAGTCTCAAGCTCTGCTGCAACATTGAGATGGTATGGTCAGAATTTAGTGTAAACAACATGTCTGCTTTGCATCAATGGTTCAGGGTGCTGGTAGTGGTGTAATGGTGTGGTAGATGTCTCCTTTTCATAGGTTGGTCCCCTCGGTACCAACTGAGCATTGTTTAAATGCTACAGCCTCCTTGAGTATTGTTGCTGACCACGTCTCTGTCTGTCAGCAGGTTGAAGTGTGTGAGTTTGGTAGTGTGAGCGTTTCTGGAGCCCCGTCTGGAATCGTGGCACCTGCAGCTGTTACTGGGGTTCATTCACCACACCTGTTACCCATCTCCTCCTTATCTATGGTGGATTTAAGGACCAGCCTGCTCCATCATGCTTCACCAGATTGTCTTATAGCAGTAATTCTTCTCCTACTTTCGGCTGCTGCCGTTAGGGGTCGCCACAGCGTGTCATCTGCCTCCAGCTCACCCTATCACTTGGATCCTCTTCCCTCCTACCAACCCTCTGCAGGTCCTCCTTCACTACATCCATCAACCTTCTCTGTGGTCTTCCTCTTCTCCTCCTGCCTGGCAGCTCCATGTTCAACATCCCTTGTCTAATATATCAACTATCCCTCCTCTGAACATGTCCAAACCATCTCATCCTTGCCTCTCTGACTTTGTCTCCAAACTTCTCAACATGAGCTGTCCCTCTGATGTACTCATTTCTAATCCTGTCCATCCTGGTCACTCCCAGTGAAAATCTCAGCAAGTTCAG
>VUQH01088310.1:19881-32690 GCA_015106775.1 Etroplus canarensis
TCCGTCCTCAACATTCTTTGTCCAATATATCCACTATCCCTCCTCTGAACATGTCCAAACCATCTCATCCTTGCCTCTCTGACTTTGTCTCCAAACTTCTCAACATGAGCTGTCCCTCTGATGTACTCATTTCTAATCCTGTCCATCCTGGTCACTCCCAGTGAAAATCTCAGCAAGTTCAGTTCTGCCACCTCCAGCTCTGCTTCCTGTCTTTTTGTCAGTGCCACTATTTTCAAACCATAGATCATAGGAGGTCTCACTACCATCTTGTAAACCTTCCCTTTCTCTCGTGCTGCTATCCTTCTGTCACAAAGCACCCCTGACACTTGTCTATCTGCTCCACCCTGCCTGCACTCTCTTCTTCACCTCTCGTGCGTACTGCATTGGACCCCAGGCATCTTCACCATTTCACCTGACTCTCTCTTATTTTCACACATATAATCTGTGTTTCTTGTACTGACTTTCATTCCTCTTCTCTTTAGCGCATATTTTCACCTCTACAGGCTCTCTTCTACCTGCCCCCTACTTTCACTACAAATCATAATGTCTTCTGCAAACATCATAGTCCATGGAGACTCCTGCCTGACCTCATCTTTTAACCTGTCCATCACCAACAAGAAAGGGCTCAGAGTGGATTCCATCCCCACCTTGAACCCATCTGTCACTCCTACTGCACACCTCACCACTGTCTCACGGTCCTCATACATGTCCTGCACCACCCTCACATGCTTCTCTGCCACTTCTGATTTCCGCATGCAATGCCACGACTGCTTTCTATCATATGCTTTCTCTAAATCCACAAAGACACAATGCACCTGTTTTGGAACTTCTCTATACTTCTCCATCAGCACTTTTAAAGCAAGCATGGTATCTGTATACAGATGTACTTCTGCTTTCTGATCACCACCTTTCTTAGCTTCAACATCCCTTTCTTGTTTCTTCATGGTATGGCTCATCAGCTTCATGCCTCTGTAATTACTACAGCTCTGCACATCACCCTCATTCTGGAAGATCAGCACCAGTGCACTCAGAATCAGAATCCTTTATTAATCCCAGGGGGGAAATTTCTCCCTCCTTCTCCATTCCTCAGACATCCTCTTGTTCTCCTAGAATGTGTTAAACAACCTGGTTAAAAAGCCATCTGTCCTAGACCTCTCCATACCTCCACAGGTACGAAGCCTGGACCGACTGCCTTTCCACTCTTCATCCTCTTCATAGCTGCCCTCGCACTTCCTGTATCACTATCTTAACTGATTACCTAAATTGCAAAATGACAGTGTTATGTTAACAACAATGAAAAAGTAATCCGAGTATTCCAGTGCATTACTTTCCAGCACTGCTGTCAATGTAGCCAGTGACAAATAACAGCAGCTAACGCAGTCAAGCAGTTGTAAGGATACTGCATAGTGGTGTGGCATATTCATTTAATTTGGCCTCTCAACATTTCTGTATTTTGAGACTTCAAAGCATTTTATAGTAACCTGTTATCCTGTCTATTACAAACAGACACTGACTCTACCTTGACCTTTATCCCTTCTATTCATTAAGCTATTCATCTTATTCCATCTCTGAGTCACACAACATACTTCAACTTTCAAACAAACCCTTCTCATTCCTCTCTTGTTAATAAACACAAAGCAGTGTTCATAATTGGCCACCTACACACTGCACTGAGCTCACTGATACCATGCTAACGGCATAGTTTTTAATAATTAGCTCGAGATCTGTTTCTCAATCAGACAGACAGTAAGAGGCTAATTAATCACAGCACATTAGCCACCCTGTATGTTTATGCCTTTCTATTTACCTTGCTTTATGGTGAGAGACGATGTGTTATCGCTTGCCGTTTGTGGCATAATGGGAAGCTGTTGGATTCTCCCAAGGTCAGAGATAATTATTTTTTATTAATGTCTTGAGAGGTATATTTTGGTAATGAAGTAAAATTAGAATTCAGAAACGTGGCTCAGACATCAGAAGAGACAGCAGGAATGGGATGATACCTGCTGTCAGTCTGATTTCTTATTTGCTGTGAATGATTGCACAACACAGGCAGGACTAAATAGCAAGCCTTACCTCATCTAGAGTCTGACAAAAAGGCAAGTGTCATATGGCACATTAAAGCCAGCCTAAGGTGTGGAATATATTTATGGAGGCTGAAGGTGCATGCAAATGTGTATAGGCCGTTTTAAGGTTTTGTGGACCTGCCTCGACTGCCACCGCTCTTGATTGAGCCACGTTTGCGTTTTGTGGATCACCGGTGAGACATTTGCTTGCTGTCCAAGCAAAAGCCGCAGGGCTCCAGGGAAGAGTGAATGTAAAAGACTGACACATGAATGGTAAGTTAGGCCACAAGAAAATACACGGGTGTCAGTGTCTGTGTACACAGGTAGTAGAAAATGAGGAATGACTGACAACCAGCTAACCTGTGTCAAATATCAGTGCTCAGCACTGCTTTTGCCCATTAACCTTGCAAACCTGGCACTTTAGAAGCCTACTCAGAACAGTAGCACTGCAGAAGTCACCTAAAAAAGCCACTTCAGCTAAATAACCCGATGGACTATTGAGCTGTTCCCACTTATTTTCCACCTCTAGCAAAGTGAATATTTCACAGTGCACTCTACATTTTTAGAATTAGCAAAACAGAATAGTTTGAATCATTCACTGCATTGATTTTTTAAAAAGTGCTACTTTGTTCCATTAAATTGTTTTGCATATCTCCATACAGTTTTGTGTAAAAGTCTCAAACCACATTTCATTTCTTCATATTCTGCTTCCAAGAAGCCCAACTTTCTTGTAATTTCTTAAAGTGGTCTTGAGTAATAGTTTTCCAGGATTTTTGAAGGTCTTTCAGGTTGGGACAGCTGTGGCTCAGGAGGAAGAGTGGGTCATCTTCTAACCATAAGGTTGGTGGTTTGATCTTTGGCTGCTCTGGTATATGTGCCAAAGTGTCCTTGGGCAAGGCACCGAACCCCAAATTGCTCTTGATGCATCCATCAGACTGTGAATGTGTGCATAATGGTTAAATGCCCTTAAAGGCATAGAATAAAGTACTGTGTGAATGGATGAATGAGGCATGTAGTAAAAAGTGCTTTGAATGCTAAGTTGGTGTAGAAAGGTGCTACATAACTAACTGTCCATTTCAAAGCCTCTCTTTTGACATTGGTTGCATTTTTTACTCATTTTCACTCTAGTCCTTGTACCTGACCATTTTCAGAGGAATGTTTTTGTTTGTTAAACCAGTTAACACTGGCTTAAAAAAGACACTTAATACAGCTAATAAACCAGTGTTGTGACTACACATACAGTAGAAGAAAATTTAGCAAAGAACTAATCTGAGATTGTATCTTTAGGCACTTTGTTACTATTAGCCTGTTACAAAAACATATAATTGTTCCCATTTCTTTAGTGGAATCTATGACAAATGTCAGATAACACAGTCTGACAGGCATAAAATAGCATTTCTGCACCAACAAGGTCATTCCCAAAGAGCTACTAGCTGAATACTTGGCATATCTCGGTGTGTCCATCAAGAATTTAAGGAACTGGACAAGTGGAAGACAAAAGAAGTGGCAGGCCTATAAACTATTAACAGCAGATGGACAGTATCTGAAAGCCGTGTCCTTAAGAAACAGGAAAAAAGAATACGGCAAAGACCTGAAACAGTACCTAAGAGATCCATCTGACCCTTCACTTGATCCATCTACTGTCTGCCAAAGCCCCATCAGATATTGTCTCAGGCTCCTTGTCAGCCACTTAGGGAGAAAAGGATGAGGTATGCCAAACTACATAACAACTGGACTGAAAATCAGTGGCAACAAGTCTTGGGCGTGATAACCTGACCTCGGCATTATTGGAACAATGTGGGATCATCTTGACAAAGAGCAATAAAAAAGGCATCCAACACTCAAAGAAGAGTTTTGGAATGTCCTTCAAGAAGCCTGGAGAACTATTCCTGAAGACTACCTAAAGAATCACAAGAAAGCTTGCCTAAGAGAGTTCAGAGTGTGCAGAAGATTAAAGGTGTTCACACCAAATATCAATTTTTCTAAGCCCTTCAGATTTTACGAACTCTGTTTATGCAACATATACTGTATTTCCATTTATGTTTGCGCACATTTCAATTAATTGTTGGACAATTTTTCTAACAAAATATAAAGAAATGAGAGGTGGTTTAAGACTTCTTTGTACAAACCACTTCCTGTTTGGGTAACCTTATAACCTAATATTTCACTGCTAATTTTTGGGGTGATTGGTTTATTACTTTAAAAGTGAAACGCAATCAGCTATTTAACTTTGATTTTACTTTTATTAGGCTTCCACTATTTTTGGTAGTAGCACGCAAAAGCAATTAGTGTAGCTCAAATAGATCATTTCTCGTTACATCTGATTTGCTTGAAATTACTTTGGTGTAAAGTAAATCGTAAGTGAGATCAGCAACATAGCAGCGATTTACCTAACTTCTACTTAGATAATATATACAGCAACACCTTAATATCACCTATCTCTGCTAATTGTCATCCACCCACCCATGTGTCACAACGTTGCCAATTTGTGTTGCTACTCTACAATATATAGCAGCAACAAGTAAAATCCCAAGTGGGGAAAATTCTCAGACCCATGGCTTATTGGGAGGAATCCCCAGGGCAGAACCAGGACTCATTGCAGAGACACTGGATCTCTTGACTGGCTTGGGAAAGCCTTGGTGTCCCCCAGAACTGCTGGAGGAGGTGGTTGAGGAGAGGGAGGTGTGGGTATTTCTGCTTCGAATATTGTGACCCGGACCCATATAAGTGGTAGAAAAAAGGAAAGAAGGATGCATGGATGGATAGTTGGATATAATACTGTGTTCCAGGCCACTATTCCTTCATACCACACTGAAATCTGCATACAGCACCAAATTTATGGCAAAGGGGCACAACATGTTTGCATTAGATGGAAAATGTTTCTGTAGTGTTACGGTTTAAATATTTGCCTCACATATAGATTCACAGTTCAAGCCCAGGTGAAGACACAAGCTCTTTCCACAATGGGATGGTTGTGTCAGGAAGGGTATCTGCTGTAAAAACTGTCAGATTACCTATTCAGATTCATTCCCTGTGGCAGCCCCTTGGGAAAATCCAATGGAGCAGACCAAGGTACTTGCTTTATGTATACAGGTGGAAAATAAAACAGGAATTTAAAATAGCAACTTCTATGTCAGTCCTTTGAGATTAGCAGTAACACCCCCTCAACTCAAGTGCTGAGCCCCCTTCTATTCACGCTGTACACCCATGACTGCATTCCCACACAAGAAGAAGACTCAAACGTGAAAACTAAAGAGCCAACTACAAAAGTGGGGTAAAGAAATACACGCGGAGACGGTAAATAGTTTTAGGTTCTTGGGAATCAATATCACAAAGAGCCTGGTAAAGGCAGCTCTTAAGTAAAGTCTATAATATCTTCTCAAGTGCTCATTTAACTTCTTCAGAGGGCCAAAAAAAGCATACTTACAGAAAGCATCCCAAAGTGTTAAGGGCTGTGAACCACCCAAAACTGGAAGGTTCTGTGGCTGGTGATTAAAACTACCCAGGACTTCACTGGCACTTTTACCAAGCATCAGTAAAATCTGTGAGTTGTCTGTGTAGAGTCAAAGGATACTAAAAGACAATACCCATCCCAGCCACAGCCTGTTCAGCCTGCTGTCATCTATCAAGAGACACATAAGTATCTGCTCCTATATCACCAGATGCTGGAGGTTGTGAGATTACTGAACCGTAAGAATTTTTTAATTCATTTTTATTTTTTAAATGACTAAATAATGTAATTCTGCCGTACAATCTGGTATTGCATTGAGAAGATGTCTGAATAACAACTTACGCACTCAGCATGTAGAAGATGTGTTTCTAGATAGGCCAGTCTGACCCCATAGTTTACAAAACAACAGAGAACTGCCTTTCTGGTTTCTTCAGTAACATAACAGGGTCTAGTTTTACCACATCAAAGTGTCCTCTGGGTAGTTTTCACTTTTCCAGCACAGTTTCAACATCACTCTGTGCAAAGCTGTCACTGGAATGGAAAAACTCAAGTTGATGATTGAGTTTGTGTAGGCACTTGTCAACTAATACAATTATGTGTTTTGACAGACTAGACAGAAGCATATTGCACATTGTAACTCACTTCATGAATATAAAAGAGTGTTAGTTATAAAGGCAAGAATGTATATTAAAGTGTTACCTTGATGTCTGGAGGATACAGCGTTTTTTATTTTCCTTGCTTCCTAAGGCAGAACAATTCCATTTTGTCAGACATAGCCATGCATAAAGCACTGAGCATCTATGATGCATTTCAGTTGTCATGACATTCTGTCTCTGTGATTTTGAAGCTTGTGATCTGCTGTAGTGCCACAGTGATGGCTGATGTCATTCTCAGCCAGCTTTTAGACACAGTACTGCCACATTTCCAGTTGTTCCAGACCAGTGACTGTGGTGACTGCTACATCCTGTTCAGCAGTCCAGGTGGATTACTGGACAGGTTTGGAGTGATGTTAACGACTGGCAGGGAAAGACTCGATGCGTGTGTGTGCATGTGTGCGTTTGTATGGGCTTTGTTGTATTTTTACTGCTTGATTAATTCTAACCATAAGGGGCTTTCAGGAAAATTCATGTGCTCTGTTTTTTCATCACAGTTGTTGCTGTATGTATATGTGCATAAAATTCACACTCTAAAATATGTACTGTATAGTATAAATGTGCTTAAGCAGATGTTGATTTTATGATCATGTAAATGGATGACTGCTCTTGCCATCACCAATTAAGCTGGGTGACTGTCGTCAGTCAGGTAATGTGTGCCAGTGTCTTAGACGTATGGTAATTAAAACAGCTACCTATTTTAACCACTACCTGTGCACTGCCCTGTCATTCCCCCCGCTGGCAATTTGTTGGAGAGGGAAGGATTAGCATTCAGGTAATTGTTGTTTGTGGCCTAAATTGTGTTGGTATAGTTGGACAAAACAACTGTAAGTGGGTGGCTGATGAAGTGTGGGTTTCCTGGTGGTTGCTCAAAGGCACATTGGGATGGAGGTGAAATACAAATCCCCTTTCCAGAAAAGTTGAGATATTTTCCCAAATGTAATAAAAATAAAGATCTGTGATTTGTTAATATAATGCAGATTTTAAAAAGCATTCATCCTTCCCCCTTAGATGTTGATTCCAGCAGTGTCAGTTAGTGAAATGGAGATCACCTGAGTGCAGTCGATGTGCGTCAAGTGATTGCAGTATAAAAACACCTGTGTCTGGGAGGTCTCTGGTTGATGAGTCTTCCTGCTATAGTACAATAGCCAAATGAGAACAAAAGAACACTCCAAGCAACTCAGAAAAAAATATCATTGAAAAGTATAAGTCAGGAGATGGCTACAAAAAAAATTTCCAACTTACTGGACATCCCATGGAGTTCAGTCAAGTCCATCAAATGGAAAGAGTATGGCACTTGTCTAAATCTGCCTAAAGCTGACTGACCTCACAAACTGAGAGACCAGGCTAGAAGAAGACTGGTGAGGGAGGACACCAAGATGGCTACGACCACTCTGAAGGAGTTAGAAGCTTCAGTGTGTCAGATGGGAGAGGCTGTACATACAACAACTGTTGGCCGGGTTCTTCACCAGTCAAAGCTGTATGGGCGAGTGGCAAAAAAAACCCACTGTTGTAAAAAGCTCATATGAAATCTCACCTGGAATTCACCCAAAGGCATATGGGAGACTCCATGGTCAACTGGAAGAAGGTTTTTTTTTTGGCCTGATGAAACAACCAATGAGTTTTTTGGACACCAGGCTAAATGCTGTGTTTGATCCAACATGAAACACCGCACATAACCACAAACACATCATCTCCACCATGAAGCATGGTAGTGGCAGCATCATGCTCCGGGGATGCTTCTCAGCAGCAGACCCAGGAAGGCTTGTAAAGGTAGAGGGGAACAGGAATGCCTAAAAATATCACCAAATCCTGGAGGACACTAACTGCAGAAGAACTATGGCTTGGGAGAAGATTTATTTTCCAGCGAGACAATGACCCCAAGCATACAGTAAAAGCTACACAGGAATGGTTCAAAGACGACAAGATGAATGTTCTGGATTGGCCAAATCAAAACCCAGATCTCAATCCAATTGAGAACTTGTGGCTGGACTTCAAAAGAGCTGTTCACATCTGATCCTCGAGCAACCTGCCAGAGCTTCAGCTGTTTTACAAGGAAACATGGAGAAAAATTGCAGTGTCCAGATGTGCCAGCCTGGGTGAGACATATCCACACAGACTCAGTGCTGTGATTGCAGCTAAAGGTGCAACTTCTAAATATTGACCTAAAGGCGAGATAATATTTATGTAAACATTTATTTTACCTTACATTTTTAATTAATTGACATTATTTTTATAAAAATCTGTTTTAACCTCGACATGAAAGAAGTTTTTTTATTTTTGCAATTTCTTCACAAATTTAGAATATAAACACAATAAAAGTTGAGACAGAGACAGGCTTACTGTATCATTGTGTTACATCACCTTTCCTTTAAATAAAACTTTCAATAAAACTGAAGATATTTATTGCTATACCTTTGCAAACTGAAATTTTTCCCTTCTCACTTGATGTAACGCTTGAGCTGTTTGACCATCCGAGGTATTGTTGTGCTATTCTCCTCTTGATTGATGCACCCTACATTATCAGTAGGAGTTACATCTGGACTGACAGCAGGCCAGACAAGCACACACACGCTGTGTCTGACACCACATTGCTGTGGCCCGTGCAGATGTGGTCTGGCATTGTCCTGCTGAAATAAGCGTGGATGTCCCAGGAAGAGATGTTGTCTTGATTGCAGTATATGTCTCTGTAAAATCATAATATATGCCTCAGAGTCCATTGTACCTTCACATACATGCCGTGGGCACTGATAGAGGTTATATAACCAGGTGGTTATATTTGCCACAGTAGCATGACAGTTTCTTAGGTAGTGTCAACTGAGGACTCAAAGATAATGCACATTCCACAGTGTGTACTGACATTGCCTTTTACACACTGAGATGACTCGAAATTCTCTCAATGTTTTCATAATACCATGCACTGTAGATAATGAAAGACCTACATTCTCTGCAATCTTGCATTAAGAAATGTGCCCTGAACGATCCTTTGAACTAACTAGCAATTCTCTCCCAAATTTTGGCACAAATGGATGAGCCATGACCCATGTGTTTTTTTTTTTTTTGTTTTTGTTTTTTTTTTGCAAAGGCTAAACCTTTGATAGATACTACTTTTGTACTCAGTCATGACTTTGTCTGCTCCCAATTAGCCTGCTTAATGTGGAGTCTTCCAAACTGGTGCACTTTTCAATTTTAACTCTTTCCTAACTTTTGTTGAGTGTGTTGCCTCGCTTGAGGCAACACACTCAAAAACTGTTAAACATTTCTTTGTACTTTTGTAAGTTAAAGGCTCATCTCTATTAATATATCACAGATTTTTGTTAGCAGGACAAAGAGAGACGCTGCAATAAGACACACTGGTAATGTTACTACTCTCGTTTATTAATATTTAAGTGAGAAATCTCTCCCGGTGCCGTCACTGCCGTCCCATGTGCTGTGCTTGCTCTGTGTGTGCACTTTCTGTTTGTGTGGCAATCAGTCTATCAAGAGCCAGAGGACATAGGCTGGTCAGCCAGCTCCCCTCCCCGCTGTCTAATCATTTTCTCTCTTTCTCCCTGTAGGGTGTCCATTACAGTCAGCCCCCTCAGGCCATGCTCCAGCACATGCACATGCACACACAGGAGCCAACAATGGCAAAAAATGTTTTAGTAAGCAAACACACATCTATGCTTGCACTCACATAGTCCTCCCTCTCCATCCATCCATCCGTCCAGCTCAGCTTGAGGGTCTCTGTGAGTGGGCTTCAGCCCTGTACAACAACCCCATGTTAGTGCCCTGGCCACATTAGCAGCCTGGCGGGAGATAGACTGTCTGGGCTCGCCAACAGCCTCCAGCTAACGTCCTCCCACAAGAGCTGGCACCCTTTAGATGAGCTGGAATGGCCACAAAGTGGGAAGAATCTAATCCGGTTTGACTCTTTTTTTTTTTTTTCACTCTCCTCAGTCACCATGGGGCTTATTTGGGCTACTTTCCACTCTAAATAAATATGAAAGATGAGTATGTGATGTATGTTCACTGGGAATTATTGGATTTAATGGTTGCAGGCAGCAAAGAGCTGGGATAACTCTAAAAAGGCTGTGATGCAGCAGTTACAGTGAAGCCAATTCAAGCCCCTTCACACTCCCTTCACACTGATATCACATGACAGCTTTATATGTTTATATCCTTAGTGTAAGTATATCCTGCAGCCATGCTTCCCTGTGCGGATTAACACCTGAGTCATCGCTGACTGCCTCCATTTGGTCTGAGTTACCCTGCCCCTGTTGCTGTGATCATTGTCGAGTTGGCAGCTGGGTTGAAAAGTACAATACCTGCATAAGGGACTGGGGCATCTTTATCTAGGGCCACCAGGGGAGGATCCAGCAGAACGACATCAGTATTTTCAGTGATCACCCCGTGGTATGATGTCTCAATCCATGGCTTGTGCTTATTCACTGTGGAGACAAAGAAAAAATATATCATTTGAGAAAAGTACCCATGCTTCAAGCTGAAACAGAACTGTCACTCCTAACATACTTAAAAATGCATTTTCACCCAATGCCACGCAAAAAACGAATTGCAGAAAAACAATTTAACCCTTACATGCACACATAAACATAATGCGCAGTATGCATGCAAGCTCCTGCAGCCTCATTTTCAATAAGACATTCTCATTTTAATAATCTCCCCTCCTAGTTCTTTTTTCTTTTTGTCTTTTCTTCCCTCAAAAATGCCCTGCAGGTTGCAAAGCACAGTGACACGCTTGACCAGTGACCACCACTGAGCTGCCAACAAAACTGCAGGCTGAGTCAAAACACAGTTTATGAGCAGAGAGCATTATTAAGGGTCATAACTAAATAAGAGCCCTTTGGGTTGTGTGCAGCATTGTGCCAACCCACTTGCCATTTGTTTACCATCCATACAGTCAAAAAAAGAAGAAGAAGATAAAGAGCCAAAGGAAAACAGCGGATTGCTTAAATCCTTCTTGTTGCTTTTAAGCTAGGCCAGAAAAAAGGCACAAATTACATTTTGTCCACTTTCTAAATGTCATGTTTAAGGCTGAGGATTGAAAATGACAAAGAAAAGCTCTAATTTGAGGTCTCCTGAGAAAGATTGCTTCAAAAAACAGAATATTATCTTTAATGGGGAAAGAAGTGCATAAACAATAATTACTTTCCATTCAGTGAAAGGAAAACCAAAGAAAGCGTGCTCTTTCTGAATCCTAATCAAGCAATCATTGTTATGGAGCACTTCAGTTATGCTCTAAATGCCAGTAAAAGCCACTCAACAATGTTAAAAAGTGGAATTTCCAAACAAGACCAGTAAATGCAACCAGACATCATACTCTTTAATGTGAGTACACAAAGAACACTTTGCTCTTGTTATGAAACAAATGCATCTTCAATTAAATTTTCATTTAATCACTTCCATACAATTTAATTATCAGCTTTCACTGCACTTTAAATCTAATTAACACGCTCTAAAACAGTGCTTCCCAACCAGGGGTATGTGGAGCCCGGGGGGCACTTCTGCAGTTGCCTGGGAGCCTGTGGAAAGATTGTGAGAAGCTCAGCTAATGTGAAAAGAATTAATTTTTGATTGAATATATTTTGATGTACAGTTAGGTCCATAAGTTTTGGGACAGTAGCACATTTCTTTGGAATTTTGCCACTGTACACCCCTCACGGTGGATTTTATATCAGTCAGTCAGAATGTGATTGAAGTGCAGACTTCAAGGTTTAATCCAAGGGGTCTGAAAAAGGTGTTTAGAAGTTAAAGTAATTTATCATTATAACCCCTTCATTTTCAGAGGCTCAAAAGTAATGGGCAGGTGGAGCCTGTCCCTTTGCTTTTTTGTGACCAAGTATGCAGATAAAAGATCTGGAGCTGATTCCAAGTGTTAAACTTGCATTTGTTAGCTGTTCACTCAAACTCTCAATATGAGGTCAAAAGAAGTGTTGATGCAAGTAATGGATACACTTATTAGGCTGAAAAACAAACAAACAGAGTGATAACAAAAACTTTAGGAGCGGCCAAAACAACAATCTGGAGCATTCCTTAAAAGAAGGAATGCACTGACCAGCTCAGTAACTCCAGAAGGCCTGGCAGACCCATGGAAGACAACTTAAGTGGATGATTGCAAAATTCTTTCCTTGGTTAAGAAAACCCACTTCACAACATCTAGCCAAGTCAAGTGGAGCTTGTTGTATTGTTGTCAAAGTCTGCAATCAAGAGATGCCTTCATGAATGTAAATACAAGGACAGATTGATTAACTTGTCACTGAGGGACAGCTCATGTTGAGAAGTTTGGAGACAAAGTCAGAGAGGCAAGGCTGAGATGGTTTGGACATGTTCAGAGGAGGGATAGTGGATATACTGGACAAAGGATGTTGAAGATGGAGCTGCCAGGCAAGAGAAAAAGAGAAAGACCACAGAAGATTCATGGATGTAGTGAAGGAGGACATGCAGAGGGTTGTGTGAGGGTGCAAGGGACAGGGTGAGATGGAGGCAGATGATCTGCTGTGGCAACCCCTAACAGGAGCAGCCGAAAGAAGAAGAAGAAGAAGAAGAAGACTGATTAACTTGTACCAGAGTGGTAGAAAGGGAAAAGTGTGGACAAGGAAAGAAACAGCTCATGATTTAGTCATACTACATCATGTGTCAAAC
>VUQH01088311.1:0-18782 GCA_015106775.1 Etroplus canarensis
GTGGATGAGTTTAAATACCTGGGATCAACCATCCAATGCAACAGACAGAGCACAAGACAGGTGAAGAAGAGAGTGCTGGCAGGGTGGAGTGGGTGGAGATGAGTGACAGGGTTGATTTGTAACAGAAGGATAGCAGCAAGAATGAAAGGGAAAGTTTACAAGACAGTAGTGAGACCTGCTATGATGTATGGTTTGGAGACGGTAGCACTGACAAAAAGACAGGAAGCAGAGCTGGAGGTGGCAGAATTGAAGATGTTGAGATTTTCGCTGAGAGTGACCAGGATGGACAAGATTAGAAATTAGTACATCAGAGGGACAGCTCAGGTTGCGAAGTTTGGAGATAAAAACAGAGAGACAAAATTCAGATGGTTTGGACATGTTCAGAGGAGGGCTAGTGGATATATTGGACAAAGGATGTTGAAGATGGAGCTGCCAGGCAGGAGAAGAAGAAGAAGACAACAGAGAAGGTTCATAGATACAATATAGTGAAGGAGGACATGCAGAGGGTTGGTGTGAGGAAAGAGGATGCTGGGGATAGGGTGAGATGGAGGTAGATGAGCCGTAACGGGAGCAGCCGAAAGAAGAAGAGTACTTTTAGTTACCTTTTCATAAACTTATATATTCTGCTTTCACCTCTGTTTGTGTGTTTGCATCTTTATCACTCAACTGCGTGTAAAGTGTATGTATATACCTACAAAACAGAGTGTGCTGAGATCTGGCAATTTCCCCATTAGGGATTAATAAAATATTTCTTCATCTTCATCTTTGTTCTACTCTGTGGTTTATTCTGCATTAGGGTCTGCATTTAAACAGAAATCCTGACACAGACCGGTTTCTTGAACAAGACAAAGAGTCCACTTTACTCAGAAGGTCTGCGCAGTCCCCAGATCTCAATACTATAGAATATCTTTGGGATTGTGCTGGAACAGAAGGTGAGATCCAATAAATCTGAGTAGCTGTGTGATGCTACAATGCCAATATGTAACCAAACACTGAACTTTTCCAGCTAATTATCAGTCCCAAAAATGATTAAGTCAGGTTTAAAGGCAAAAGACTGTCAACTTAATACAAGCAAGGTGTGATTAATAAAGTGGCTGGTGAATGTAGTTATAGTACTATGACTTTACAAGAGAGTAGAAATACTGAATGAAACAAAGTAAGTTTTTCAGCCAAATATCACAATGAATGTATAAAGACTGAGCTATATGTGGTCCGGTCTTATCTACTGCATGGGAGAGACAGCAGATGTGTCCTAAATCTGGCTGGAGTGTACACTGAGGCGGCATAAAATAAGGTGAAGGTTAGGCATGAATATGACAAACAGGGCATTCATCAAAGCGAACATAGTCAACAATAAAGTCTGCTATGACCCTAAAAAAAACTATCACAGAGATAAAATACTACACTGATAATCCTAGTAGAAGGTACTTGTATAAGATTACAACATGAACATGCATACATCCACATGCTTACACATAGAAATAATAGGGTCAACAAACTGCCAGGTTACTGCAGGCCATCCATTAACAAAGCAGTGTGCAAAATCCAGCCAATCAGGTGCTGATTTTTGGCGAGCAAAGCCAATCAGACCTGAAGTGAAGGCATTCCTCCCTCTCTGCATCATGTTATTTCATGCACATAGGCACACTGAAGCATCAGCACTGATGCTGATGTTGAGGCCGTGCTTCTCTTCATGACTCTAGCATCAATGTGAACATTCTTGTATCCTAATTCCAGCAGGCACATTGCTCCTCAGTACTAGTAAAATCTAATTCAGTGATGTTGATTTTAATCATCTAAGCTTGTTTAACATTCATGTCTAATGTAAACAAAGTGTGCCATTGATAAATGATCCACATCTGCTCAGGATGATATAAATGTGCACAAGGGATGAGTTGGGAATATCTGGCATGCTGTGGATGAGATGAATGGATTTCAGTGTGACGTGAATGTCTAATGATCTCTGGATCATTTCTCCCTGACACACACAGACACTCCTTTCATTAGGATGAACGGCTCTTCTGCAGGACCGGTGTCACAGTGCATGCACACACTGGCATCTTGGTGTTCCCAGTGTTAGTGGATGATGTTAGAAAGTCCTACTTGCCTTGAGTTCACTACACGATCATTCGGAAAGTGAAAGAGGTCACTGTGCATTTACTTTATAACCAGCTTGTAGTGAAGCTAAGACCAGTACTTACACCTCCAGAATCCTGTCCCCTTTCGAAATGCCTGCTCTGTCGGCGGCACCTCCCGGAAGGACCGCACTAACATGCTGCAGCGGGGCGTACAGTTCCCCGTTGATGCTCCGGAGTTGCCCTCCTTCACTAACTTGCCCCCGAACGTTGAAACCATAGCCGGAGTCCGACTTCACTATGCGAACCAGCCGCGGGCCTGAAGTAACGGTGGTCGCCGTCTGGCAGCTGCCGCCGGTGCCCGGTGTAACGTCGCCGCTACCGGAGCCGTTACGGGAGGAAGGGTGAGGTAACGGAGGGACCGGGGAACAAATTTCTTGTCCCTCTACGTCCGCCATTTTTCTGCACTTATTGTACCATCCAATCCGATTCAGCTGTAGCGTTAAATATCATACAAACATTAGCTTGTAGTAGCAGGCTAATCAGCTTGGTTAGCTAACTGGCTGAGGTACGCCGGAAACAGCCGAAGTTATCCGATGATTAGCGAAACCACCCCAAGATGCGCAGGACGCATTCCATGTCGGTCACTGGAGACCTTCTTTAGACAGACCGATAAGTTACCTGGTTAGGCCACATAAACGTGTTCAGAGAACCCGAAAGACAATCATTGTTGGACTAAATAAGAGGAAAAACAGATCAGACTCTAACCCTGTAGCTATAGGCAGAGGTTGGGTGACCAGATTCCAACAAACCAAAAGTGTGACTAAGAGATTATTGGTGTGGGACAACGTCGGACACAACATAAAATTTATAGCTCATGTATATATCAGATGGCTTTTTAAATAGCACAAAATTGACTATACAGGCTCATTTTATTGTTTTCATGCAAAAGTCTGCATACATGCTTGTATTCCCTCTTTCTATGATAAAGAAAGAATAATTGAAACTGAGGGTGAGCCCAGGATTGTATAATAAGAAGAAAATAATAGTATAGATCAAAGTACTTTCCTGGGCATTGCCAGCGTTCATATACACTTTATCCATTCTTAAATTAAACAGAATACACTCAGTGGTTCCTGCTCTTATACTTTAGTTCACCCTTCCTACAATTTCTCATTTTCTCGCAACAGATCTGAATACATTGCATGACTGTGCCATTCAAACACCATAATATATTTATGTACCTTTGGATGCTCTCTTGTATTCTTTCTAAGGGGTCGTCACAACGGATGAATCCACACTGGTAGTTTGGCAGAGGTTTTATGCCGGATGCCCTTCCTAAAACAATAAAATATTAAATAAACTAGATAAATCAAACCACAATAATACAAGGTATTAATAAGGGGGGAACACAGCCTCAAACAGATCTTGTCAGTTTTGTCCATCACTGCAACAGAGGGCAAGCAAACTCGCACAGGCTGTGCACTTCAAGCAGCTTGGAAAGTACCTGACTGAATCAATGACTGCTGCTTTTCCACAACCACATGGCATCTTTTTTGAAATCTTTGAATCTGGAAAAATGGCCAGCAGTAGTTCATTAATACAGTCTGTTGATGTATATGATTAAATGTGCTGTACAGTGTGATAAATGGTAGTTATCTCAGTCACTGTTACATCATCTGTCCGGTAATCATACTTGGTTGAAATGCATCCATACGCTGTAAATTGGCACATCACTTTATGAAGACTCACTGTGTCACTTTAAGTCATATTCTGAATTGGAAAAATAACTAACAAAAAAGGCAATAAAATCTGAAAATTGTCTTTTACCCAGGTTTAAATAGTTTCACATTTTATTTGTGATATCTATCATATCCTATTGAAATCTTCATAACTTTAAACTTTGGGTTGACTCCTAATTTTCTCAGTTGGGCACAGGATCAGGATATAAGGTGACCAATGCATTTAACCAGAAACCTGGGGCATACTTCTGGTCTTTGTCTTACCCTATTAAAGATCCAAGCCTCCCCTTCTGCTTTTAGTAAAAAAGACAAGCCTAGTAAGGAAAACCAAAAGTGAGCTTTAATTGAAGCTGATAAGAAGTCCAACAATTAAACTGTATGTACAAGACTTGATTTAAAACTGTGATTTTTATCATTTGGCTAAAATCCAACCCTAGCTCAACCTTCAGGTGGTTTACTGGTAACTTGCTGGATATCAAATGGTTAAAAAGATGATTATGTGTTAAAAACTACATGTAATCTTAATGTGGATTTTCACACAGATTTCAGGAAATGTCTGTGTTCATGTGTTTTTTCCCCCATGTTTTCTAGTTTTCAGTTATTTTACTGAAACAGAGAAGTGACATATTGTAGAAACAATATGATTGACTGTATTTTCCCTTCTGCCTGCCAGGTGGAGCAAGTGTGTTTGTACAAACCTGCGATATCGACTTCTGCCAGCAGTCCTCCTGCAAGTTGTAAAATTGTCTTTTATTGTCCAGCCATACTTTACTAGTTTTAGTGGCAGTCTATTCAGGACAGTTTTCATGTCCAAAAGCATCAAATAAATTAATTAATTAATAAGTAAAAACAGGATCAGGATTTGTTGAGACTGAGTTCAAAACATCAAAAGGTCATAGAAATAAAGTATCATTAACGGTATGGAAGTTAAACTAAGTTGTTTCCACTTTTTCTCTGCACTACTTCTTCAATCAGATTGACACCTTCACGTAGTTACTACATGACTGCCTGCAGTATGTCTGATTGTATTCTCCTTCCTGTATGCCAGGTGGAGTAAGCGTACATATTATTTTTGATGGATATCAGCATCCCCAGCACTGTGTGTACCTTCAGCTGCTCCCTTGTATTCTCCACCAAGGGGTCGCCACAGTAGATTAATCCACATTGGTAATTTGGCAGAGGTTTTACACCCTTCCTGACGCAACCCTCCATAGAGAGAGGGGCTTGTGTCCCCACCTGGAATTGAACCAGAGACCTTTTGCTTGTAAGGCAAATGCGCAAGCCACTATGCTACAGGGGACACTCAGCATCTCCTAGCACTGTTGGTCATGAAACAGCAATACTTAGCATATACCTGTACCTACTGCTAAGTATAAATTAACTGGAATTTTGTTCTTGTAGTAATCCTCCTTAATTCCTTAAAGGTACATTTAGTACATTTATAAATACACAAGTTCTACCAAATAGAACAAGGTAAATACAAATGAGATTTATGTATGTTTAAGGACACTGTATTTTAACACAATGTGTCTTAATTTTTCAATGAGTGTTTGTACAAAAACAAAACAAAAAAATGTTAATAAGGGTTTTGATTGAAAGTGAATCTTGTGGTTTTGCTCACTGAATTCACATATTTAATTTGAACTGATAATGTGTTTAAGATTTAGGGGTGTGAGAGGAGAGAGGGTTGAATCCCAAGTGCATTTCTGTCAGACCAGAAGATGTTGAAGACCTGAGGGCAGTGACTGGAACAATTATCATTAGAGTACTTCTTTCTCTCTCCATCTGTTGGTTTTAACTGACCTAATGTTTATTTGCATACATTTCTATCAACTAGTTTAAGATGATTAAACAGAGTACTAATAGTATAAAGCCAGTGAGCCAAGCATGAAAAAAAAAATCCCACTCAAACAAACCACAATGTAAGACAGAAAAAAATATAAGATAAAGACAAGAGAAAACACTAGCTTTTCCCAGGCTACTGTGAATGCCCTGCAGTCAACGTGTGTATTATGACTACTTAATTTTATGCCGTACTTTTACTCCCCCTTGTTATTAAACTTATTCACAACTACAGATTCCTCTAGTCTCTCTTACAAGTGCATATCTACACAGCGACTTACACCACACATACAATGCAACAAACATGCAAGCACAGAAAGTCACAAATACGGGATGTAAATACAATGCCTTTGCCACTAATGAATGTTCCAAATTCAAATCCTATGTTCTATTTATTAAGTTGTTCTGTTTTGTACTATTGTGAACTGCTGTATATGTTGTTGCTCTTATACCTGTCCAGTTACATTTTTTTGAGTGTTTTGGGTTTTTGTCAGATTGAACAACAAACTGAAAAACTGACACACCCAAACAATTATAAAAGATAAAAATATAACAAACCAAAATCAGCATCATTATAAGGAGCACATATTTTCAAACTTCATAACAACACAAACAAAAAATGCAGATGCAAGCTTTGCCATTGGGTACAGTCTATTTCTGTATAGGCAGATGTTTAAAGTGTTTAAACCTTTTATTAAACTATTTCTTAAAAGCAAGTTTCCAACATTTTGATAAAATTTCTGCTCCCCCTTTTTCAGTCTTTGTGAAATTCTACAACATGTCATAAGCTACATCTTACCCAACAAAAAAAGCTATTAAATTTCTACCCAAAATGTCTTATTGGATTACACAGTCATGCTGTAATCCAATGCTGTAACAATATTCCCAATCAAGTTGATATGATTAGAAAGGCAGTACTTCATACACAAATTTATTATTGAGAATATAATTCCACAAAGATGATATTATG
The DNA here is from genome assembly GCA_015106775.1 of Etroplus canarensis. Taxonomy (NCBI): domain Eukaryota; kingdom Metazoa; phylum Chordata; class Actinopteri; order Cichliformes; family Cichlidae; genus Etroplus; species Etroplus canarensis. The sequence continues at coordinate 6,630 of VUQH01088311.1, forward strand.
GATAGCACATTAATATATATATACAGAAGCAGTCTAAAATATTTACAGTGACTAATTAACATACAAGCACATTACAGTCTCGAATCTGCAACATTTTCCAATGAACTATACAGAGAAACACCTGCTCCTGAACAATCCAGCAGAAGTGAGTATGCTCTGTTATAATTTAGTTTTATTTTTTAGAGTAAATAAAATGTATTTTCTTTTAAAAATGAATCCAGTTCCCACACAAAAGTTTTTGTCATTTATGATTAAACAGCAGTTCCTTATGTCCTTTTAAGCATGTGTATTTAGATGGGACAAAGAAAATATGAAAGAGTCAAGGTTTGATACTCTACAGAAATCTATTTGATATTTTAGGTCTTTTCTTTATATGATACATGAGAACAACAAGTCTTTCTGGAGTTCTGGTACTGGCATGGATGAGGTGCAATGTAACTTAATAGGCATATGTCTAACTTTTTCATTTTTTCCCGGTGGTGATTAAATTGACTTCCATAAAGCACAAAACAAAAAGAGTTAGGTTATGTATGACAAAGACATACTGTGGCTGTCATTATAAAACTGTCAGACTTGTACTTGATTCTTTCTGCAGTACACCACTGTGTGTTATATGTTTATTTCTTTATGTTTCAGACTCCAGCAGCACCTGCATTGTGTATTATGATGGATGAAGTCATGTAAGGAGGGGTAATTCATGTTTTCATTGCAAAAGTACTAGGTGGAGTCCACTGCATGAAAATTAAAAAATAAATAGAAAGCCACACAGATATATATGTGTATACACACACACACACACACACACACACACACGTACATCAGGTGGCTTTCTGTTTATTCTATTTATCTGGAGAACCCCCAGGACACCATTTGTTGTCTTACTAGGAGCATGCCCTGACATTGTCAGGCATGCATAAAGGCATGTGGGGGCATGCAAACTACTAAGTACTATTTTAAGTTGCTGCAATAAAATTGTGGACTAGCCTGCCGTATCATTTTTTACTTAGATTTTTTTAGCTTCTTTGAATTTAGCCCTCTGTAGGTTTATTTTTTCATTTCCATCAAATGATGTGGCATCCTTTCATTCTTTATACATTACTCAGTACATGTCAGTACAGATATCGGGCATGATTTTTTTCCCCCATTGAGATCTGATGGGTGTTGTTGTGTTTTGACGTGTTTCTGATGTTTAATTTTTTGAGCAGTGTATTTACACACACATGGAATGGGTAATGGAAGTGGACTGATATTTGCTAGTCTTACTAAACACTCAAAGTGCTTTTAGACCAACCTACATGCACACAGTACTTTATTCTATACACTTGAAGCACTTTACCTAACTCTTATCCATGATCAGTTTAGAATTACCATTTAACCTAGCATGCGTGTTTTTGGACATGTAAAGTATTTAATATCTGGAGGCCTAAATTAATCAAAAATTACTGATTACAATACACTAGATGCTTTCATGATCAGAAGTGTTAGCAGGTGTTCATATCTATCAAAGTTAAGCAATGCACTTGCTTCACCTGGCGGCAAACTGAGTGCTTAAAGTCAGTAATAACTGCAGCCAGTAAGCATGCCAACTGTGTGGGTGAATAATGGGTCTGACTGATTCAGGAATTGAAGAAGAAACAATTGATCATACTATTACAAATTATTTTCTATTACTGAAATATTTTTCATTTACCTACTGATGTTCTGAAATCAGTCTCAGAGTAAATCCTATTCCTTTTGTTAGCTATAGTGCTTGGGGTTTTTGGGCATGGAAAACCTGTGCAGCAGGTTCTGACTATACTGTTTTCTCATAAGAGTCACTCAAACGTCTGAATGATTGGCTGGGCAAAAAGTAGCAACTCTATTTATAAATGATTAATAATATGGAGTAATCCAGCATCAAGATGCAAGCAGATTAATCAGCATTGGTAATTTGGCAGAGTTTTTATGCCGGATGCCCTTCCTGACTCAAACCTAGGTGGTGAGAGGGGCTTGTGTCCCCACCTGGAAACAAACCAAGGACTTTTCACTTGAAAGGCTGTTCTGTAAACCAGTGGTCCACAACCTTTACTGTAACACGGTGGTGAAGCAGTTTTGTAGGGTTCATTGCTTTATTAGCCAGTCGGTCACAGCGGGTGAGGAGCTTGTGTATTACCTGTTGTAATGAACCTGTAACTTAGGTAAGATTTTTTTGTATTTTCTTTAAAATGCAGCTTTCTTTTTGCTGGTGACCCTGCTGCTGTCCCACTGTTTGCTCGTTCCTTCCCGAAAAAGCTCTTCGGTGAATTTTATTTTCAAGGGTTAACTTGTGTCAATGATGCGTGAAACAACGTTCCAGAGTCAAGTGCGGTTAGTGAGGCGAGGGCGGAAACAGTTGCTTTTCAAAATAAGATCCGGAAGAAGAAAGGGAAAAATAACATTTTAACCATGACACTTTTTCTTTGTGGCCCGGTTCCAAATGGTCCACGGACCGGTGGTTGGAGACCCCTGCTATAGCCCATAAGAGTGCATGGTGGCACGTGTGTAACACTTTACACGCTCTACAATCTTCCTTATAAAGCTTCATGCTGACCTTAACTTATGAACTCCCTAAAGAAAAATGGGTCTGGGTTCTTATGGGCAAATCAGTGTTCTAAAATGATTGTGTCAATCTAGTTGTCATTTGTAGCCATCACTGCCTTCATTTCGTGTCTTCTTCATCCCCGCAGTGTTTACAGTACAAGACAGACCAGGCCCAGGACGTGAAGAAGATTGAGAAGCTCCACGGAAAACTGATGAGACTCATGGTGTCCAAGGAGACGCACAGTGGTGCCATGGAGACGGACTAAAATGCTCTTTAAGAGCTAAACTTTTGGCGCTCCCGGACTGAGTTCAGAGGACACGGTGGTTGTTGCTGAGAGAAACATCACAGTGTGATGGATGTGGGGCGATGGATCTGGCTGCCTACACTGGTTTAATATTGTCAGAGAGGCGATAGCTATATATAAATATATATACTGTATATATTTTATTCTCTGAGGAGTTTGTTTTTTTGAAGATACCTTCTTACTCATAAATTTCCATTATCATGTATTTCATTTTCAAGCATTGTAATCACATCCCTCATGGTATAGATCCAATGTCAGGTCAGTGTAGGCTGCTGAGAAACATTTAGGAAACATAAAAATGAGGGGTGGGACAATATGTGCTGCTGTTTAGGCAGCTTTGGCATCTTGAGTTCTTTAAATAAGTTTGCATTAGTTTTCAATTTTGAAGGGGAAATAAAGCTGGGCTGTGAACACATTTGGTTTTTCCCTCATTGTGCCACACGAGGACCTTATGATTTCCCCACAGTGGTGTGGAGGAACTCCCACACTTACATGTTCAGTAAATGTTTGTTTACCCCATTCCACAGTATATATCTGTTATTTATATTTTTGTGAATGTATTTTGTTCAACAACCACAATCTCCACCATTATGCTTGACAGAAAATGTGACGGTGTAGGATCATGAGGTGTGATACTCTATCCCAATATTGGGGTAATTCTAGTCAAAAGTATCACAAAACAAATAATAAGGTAAAAATGAATCTGTCAGAGTAAATGCAGTGAAGGAAAATAAGTACGTTGCAATGAAATATTGAGTAATAATATAAAACAGCCAAGCAGGTGGTGGGGGGTGACCCCTGTGATCTTCTCAGCTGACCACACTTTGCACTGCAGGGACTTGCACTCCTGTGCAGTGATGCAATTAGGAAGCTTTCCAGAGTGAAATAAACACTGAATATGAGAGAATAGAATCATCTGCTAGGCAGTTGCATTATAAGAAGTTCTTGCCTGGAGCGTATACCCCTCCGTGGCCCCACACAGCCCTCCCTGTGTGATGACCCATCTCCTGCTATTCCCTCCACACTGCTGAGACTGTGCTTGGCAGCACAGCAAACTCTCTTGCGGCAGCACATGTGGCCGTGCCATCCTGGAGGAGCTGGACTACCTGTGCAAGCCAAATGGGCTGCCTTTAGAAAGCCTCGCATGCTACCGGTAGCGACAAGGACACTAAGAAAAAGCAAAACTGGAGCAAAACTTTCCTTTTTGGGGGTTGCCACTTTTGTCACCAAACTAGCAGGTGAATTGGATTCACAATGGTTTCTGCTTCCTAACTGGATAGATTGACATCCCTTAAGTTCAACTGGCTCTGTGTTAAACTGTGATGATTTGAGTGTTTCCTTCCTTTTTTTGAACTGAGTATTTAGTGACCCCAGCTCTATAAGATTCAGTTAAGGTTGCAGCTGGTTCCAAGTGGAGGGAGCAGCAAATCTGAATGTTTCCCCACCCCTTAAATTTAGGAAAACACAACCTTGACAGTTATTTGGAAAAAGGATCACATGCACTGCAACTCTCATCGTGAGCCTTGTCAAGAAGGGTTGATTCCTTTCGATATGGAATGAATTCCCCTAGTTTGCTATGTTGTCAGAATAACCCAGCAGCACAAGGTGCTGAGGTTTCTCCTGGAGACAAGGGTCCAAATCCCAATTCTGAGCCACTCTCTAAAGTTGAAATGTTTGCATTGAGGTTTGATATTTCATCTAAGGTCCTTGTGTGCCTTAATTGCACAGAAGTATAAAATGTGCGAGCTGAAGCCCCTGGTGTTCTTTCTTTCCCTGAGCAAAAATGTAAAACCGGGGTTCAAATGTTCAGTTTTTAGCCTATGTGCAAGTGTAAGTTCCTTAAGAACCAAATGGGTGTTCTCCTTTAGGGCCAGACATTAATGCTTATAGTACACTAAAACAACTGTGAAAATGAAATATTTGGTTATTCTCCTTACAAACAGTAAACACTGCCTTTTTGAATGGTCAGTAAAAGATTCCAGGTGGGGACACAAGCCCCTCTCACCATGGTGGGTTGCGTCAGGAAGGGCATCCGGTGTAAAATCTCTGCCAAATTACCAGTGCGGATTAATCCGCTGTGGCAACCCCTTGGTGGAGAATACAAAGGAGCAGCCGAAAGGTGCATTTTTAGTAAAAGATCACAACTGTTGCCACCCTCGCAGAATAACATCAGTGTCGTCATAATGGTAAAGGGTCCGGTTTTAATAATGTGTTATCAAAATGGCTGAACAGTCTGAGGTGCTGCATTTAGGTTTTAATCTCTCCTAGTCGTGCGAGTTTGAATCCAACTTCTGACGGCAACTGTAAGTCAAAATCAATGTGTTGTGTTATTTTATTAACAAAAAGAGTCGATGCATTCTTCCTCAAAAAACAGCACCAAATTATAAGCAACCCCTGGATCTCTTTATTCAGCGGTCATTTAAATGCACACAATCATTTGAGTCACCTCAAGGATTCCTGCACTGACATTCTTCTGTAAATTGTGTTACTATAGCTAAAAATCTGTTGCTCCCAAAATGATTGGCATGCATCAAGAAGCTGAGGCAGCATGGCATCCACAAAAAGGATTTCTGCAAAGCTGTCCCAAACTATGATGATGACTCCGCCTTGCTTCTCAGTATAATGAGAGTCTAATCTTGAAATTCACAAAATAATGTTTACTTTTGCCAAAATGTTCATCTCTTGTCTCATCTGTCCAAACAACACTGTGCCAGAAGTGCTGTGGAACATCCAGGTATTACATTTTTAATTCTGAGACTTGGTGGAAATGCTTTACATTTTCTTAGTCAGTTACTCAGTGAAGAAAAAAGGTAGCCTAGTGTCTGCAACAGAAAAATCTCTGAGTGTCTGAAGGTTGCTGTTTGGCCTCTGGATCATAGCAATGTACCCAACTGTCAGTTCAGCTAGAGCTGTATTGTTGGATTAGCCAAGCAGTGGTCTCTTCTGGAGGCATGGGTTCAAATCCCACATCTGGCAATGACTCTCTGAGTTGTGGGCTAATTTTTAACAACAAGAAAGAAGGCCTGTTGAGTCATCCCTTACCAAAAAAAACCAAAGAAAAGCATCATGCTTTTGATGCCCCATGAATTTCTCTTAACAAGGAAGCACTCTGATCATTATGGCTAGAAAAAAACAACACTCCCATTTTATAACTTAATCTTTCTTCTTTGAAGCCAGGAAGAAAAGCCCCAAGTCATCAGTAACCCTTGAATTCGTTTGTTCAACTGTCCTCTTGGAATACACAAACGGTCGAAAGAGATGAAAATTAATTTTTGAATCAACCAAGCCATAGCTCTCTCCTTTGTCCACTAATGCTTTAAATTTTATCAGTTATTTACTCAATAAATATGAGGATGTCTGAAGATTGCTGTTTTGTCTCTGGATTACAGCAGTGATATCCATCTTGTATGCTGAGCCTTGTCAAGAATGCTGGTTCAGTTTGACATGGAATGAATTCACTCTTTGTATCATGTTGTAAATGGCTGAGGGGTCCAAGGTGCTGCATTTAGGTTGTAGTCTCATCTCAAGCCATGGGTTCAAAGCCACCTTCAGAGTCAGTCAAAGTTTATGGATTGAAATTTAATCAGATTCCTCACATGTCTTGCATGCAAGCTGTAGTCCCTGATTTTGTCTCTTGCTATAAGAGTAAGCAAAAAACAAATCTAAAACGGAGGTTCAAACATATATGCGAAGTGGGTGGGTTACAGGCTCTCCTGGAAGTGTGAGTTTGAATCCCACTTCTGACATCTGTTCTCTAAGTCAGTAAGCCTGGATTAGAATCAGAATGCTTCATTAATCCCAGGAGGCAAATTACATAAAGGAGTTAGGGGCTGATCATCAGTGTTCCTTGCAAGTCTTACTTGCAGCCCTTGGTGCTGTTTCTTGCTCAGAGAGAAAATAAAGAACAAATATAAAACCTGGGTTCAAATGCAGGTTTAGGCTATGTATAAATATAATGCAAGATCCTTAAGTACAGTTGGGTCATAAGACATTAATGCTCATAGAACAGTAAAACAGCCAGGTATTTTACCAAGTATTTGGAAAAAGCTTGTGACTGACATCCTCACAGAATGTTAACATCACAGTGTCAAGTCAGGATGGCAAAGGGTTGAAATTAATTGTCAAAATGGCTGAACCATCCAATGTGCTGCATTCAGGTTGAAGTGTCCTAGAGGGTTCAAATCCCACTTCTGACATATAAGTGAGTTTATGTTGTTTGAGTATGTCATCAGTGTTCCTTAAGTGTGAAAGCAGAAAATGGTCAAGGCTTTCAAAGAATAAACACTCAAGTGATTTCCTTTTTCACTGCACACTCTGGGCCCTGTACTGTGAGGCAAGTTCAACATACCCAGGATGTCGTTCTGTTATCTGGTTTCTCTTATGCTAAAATCAGCAATCAGGCTATATGCTGTTTAGTCTCTGGACCTGACATACTTACTGTGAATGGTTATGTCTGCAAGATTTTGGACAATGACATGCTTTTTTGCAATTTTGCCTCAGTACACCACTATAGTGGATCTTAAGTCATACAGCTAAAATATGATCAAAGTGCAGACTTTTAGCTTTAATTCAAGGGGTTTGACTGAAGAACTGTATTAACTGTTTTGGAATTACAGACATTTTTATACAGAACCATCCATTTTCATTAGACACCCCTGGAGTGTGGTTATGCTGAGGCTCTTCCTGTTAAATAGGAAGCTCTTCCTTCCCACTGTTACCAAATGCTGCTCATAGGAGATCATCTGATTGTTGGGGTTCTCCCTAACATTGTAGGGTCTTTAGCTCACATTATAAAGAGCCTTGTTGGGATGAATTGGTGCTATATATAAATGAATTGAACTGAACTGATTGGTGCATCCTTTCGATCACTATTCAGAGCTTGTGACCATAGGTGAGGGTAGGAACACAGATTGACTGATAAACTGACAGCTTCACTTTCACACTCGGCTCTCTGTTCATCACAACAGACCGGAACAGCGTCCGCATCACTGCTGACACTGCGGGAATCCATCTTTCAATCTCACGCTCCCTCCTTCCTTCACTTGTGAACAAGACCCTGAAATACCTAAACTCCTCCACTTGGGGCAGTGACTCCTCCCTGACCTGGAGTGGGCATTCCACCGTTTTCCCAGCTAAGAACCATGATCTCAGACTTGAAGGTGATAATCCGCATCCCATCTGCTTCATGCTCAACTGCGGACTGCCCCAGGGCAAGCTGGAGGTCACCACCTGATGAAGCCAAAAGAACCACATCATTTGCAAAAAGCAGATGACATGACCCCAGGCTCACAAAAGTGGAAACTCCCTGTCACCTGGCTGCATCTAGAAATTCTGTCAATAAAAGAATTAGTGACAAAGCGGAGTCCTGACGGCATCCAATGCCTACCAGGAACGAATCTGACTTACTGGTGACAGCACCTTCACCTTCAGCTGCTCCCCTGTATTTTCACTAAGAGGACCCCACAGCAGATTGATCTGCTTTGGTAACTGGCAGAGGTTTTATGTCCGATGCCCTTTCTGAAGGTGAAAGGGGCTTGTGTCCCCACCCGGAATCAAACCAGGGACCTTTCACCTGTATGGCGATTGTGTAAACTACCACACTATGGAAAAAAAATGCAGAAAAAAAGCACTTCAAAAATTGGTTGAAATTTCAGTGAGTTATATTTTAATGTGCACAGACCTCCTGCCTCTTTAAACACCCATTAGGAGATGTAGCTTCCCACTGAAGCAAAGCAGTTAGTGGACCTAATAAAATATAGTCTGGTTACAGCTGTAACTATCTTTAACTTCACTGAGCTGTACAAGTAAATAACAGTGTCTCACGCCTCCCTCATTTGCAGTTTGTACAGTAAAGGAGTTAGTGAATGTTAGACAAGAATCGCTTTCACTGCATGCAATATTATTTATAATTTCATAGTCATATATTCACAGTGATGCACTGAGGAGTACGAAGCTGTCTTTCACAGAAAAAAGATGACCCAAACCTCTTTATCTCCACTGTGATTTCCATCAGCGATTTCGTCAGAAGGACAACAGAATTTGGGGGGGGGGGGCAGTGCCACTTCAGGCACCCCTTTAGACCCGCCCCTGCAACCTGGATAAGTGACAGAAAATGGATGGATGGAGGAATTGTGGATTTTTATTCTATCAGAGTTCATTTTTAGTGACAGACTGTCATTTCAGTTGGATTTTTTTTCTTCAAATTCTTGTTTTTATTATCAACTGACTATAATAACAATAGTCCTCAGTTTATTCCCTCCTTTTTTTATTTCTCGACCTAATATCGCTTTAAGCATTTTCTTTTTTTTTTTTTAATGAAACACTACAATCCCCATGATCCTTTCCTGATATTCCCACATGAATTAAGTTCCCAGGACAAAGGTTTGTTCTTGTGTTTCCCCTCCGGGCTCATGTAAGCGGTGACCTCGCTGTGAATGTCTGGCTGTCGTCCCTCCAGCTCTGCGGTTCATTTTCGGGTCAGTGGTTGAAAAAGGCGTCGGTGTCGAACGGGAGCAGAAAGGCAGCTTTTTCAAACTGGACCTTCAGCTGTTGAAACTGTGAGGAGCTTGTGCCGCGTGTGAGTGTCTTTCACATTTCATTGACTTTTGAGGTGTTTTGAACGCATCGTTGGCGAGAAGCATGCGAAACCTGTTTTGCAGGGTGCGTTTGCGGGACCTCACTGAGCGTCGGCAAACAGCGTGTCGTAGTTAACGTGGAAAAAAAGTGCGTAGGAATGCGTCGTTAGTAACTTATAGCTTTATAGCATTAGTCTACTTTAACTCTGCAAGCAAAACATTAGGTAGACTGTTTTTAATCAGCCGTGATGGTTATTATTCTGTGTTTGACGCTTAACTAGACTGTAAGCAGATTAGACAGCAGCTGCTACAGTATGCGGCTGAATGTTGACGCCCTCAGTTTGTTCTCGAAAGCTATTTCATTTGACTTTAATGGAGACAGGTCGCTGAACTTCAGTGTGTCCTCTTTCAGTGAATGCATAAACACACTTGTTGTGAACCCACAGTTTTCTGCTAGCGGTTGGCAGTTCGAGCCCTGCTACGCAGATACAACGGCTGGCAGAAGTATTCAACCTTCCCCCTCGGCATTTTCCACATTTTTTTGCGTTACAACAAATTATTTTTTTTAACACAAAAATTTTACAAAAAATATTCCTAATTGCTGAAGTGACTAAGAATGGAAAAACTGTTTTAAAAATATGTAATAATTTTTTTTTTTTTTTTTTTTAAAAAGGGTGTGCGCTATCAAGCTCCAAAATAAGATCTGGTGCTACCAATTACCTTCAGAAGTCACATCATTTAGTTAAATAAGGTGCAATCTAAGTGTCACGTGATCTAAGTATATAAACACCTGCTCTGAAAGGCCCCAGAGTCTGCAACACCACTAATCAGGAGGTACCACCAAGCAAGACACACCATGAAGACCCAGGAGCTCTCCAGACAGGTCAGGGACAATGCTGTGGAGAAGTACACACCAGGGTTGGCTTATTAGAAAAAATAAAGGAAACTCTGAAAATTCTACAGAGCACTAATAAATCCGTTATCACAAAATGGAAGGAATGTGGCACCACATAAACCTGCCTAGAGAGGACCGTCCACTAAAACTCACAGATTGGGCAAGGAGGGCATTAATCAGAGAGGCAACAAAGAGACCAAAGGTCATCCTGAAGGAGCTGGAAAGGTCCACAGCGGAGACTAGTGTGTCTGTCCATGAGACCGCTGTAAGCTGTGCACTCCACAGAGCTGGGCTTTATGGAAGTGTGGCCAGAATAAAGCCATTGCTTACAGAAAAAGAAAAAGCATGTGGAAGACTCTCCAAACATGTGGAAGAAGGTCCTCTGGTCAGTTGAGAGTAAAATTAAACCTTTTGGCTATCGAGGAAAGCACTATGTCTGGAGCCAACCCAACACCTCTCATTACCCCAAGAACACCATCCCCACAGTGAAGCATGGTGGTGGCAGCATCATGCTGTGGGGATATTTTTCATGAGCAGGGACTGGGAAACTGATCATAATTGAAGGAAAGATGGATGATGCTAAATACAGGGAAATTCTTACGGAAAATATGTTTTAGAATAAACACCACCTTTGTTTTTTTATTCATTAGATATTTAAAAAAATGTTTTTTCATTTCACTTTACCAGTTTGGACTATTTGAGTAAAACTTTTGTGTAAAATATAAAATTACAGGTTTTAATGCAAAAAAACAAATAGGTAAAAGTCCAAGGGGGTTGAACACTTGTGCAAGCTACTGTAAATATGGTTTATGTGAGTGTGTATGAAGCCCTGCTGAATGAGAAAAGCTTTGTCATGCAGCTCTCAGGATTTGTGACTTTGGGGCTTGCTCAGCCCTGATCTCTAATCCTGTCAGCTGGCCTCAAGCACAAACAAACAAAACAACAGTGATACTTTTGTTTGAGTGCTCCCACCTTTTCCTCTAAGCTTGTGGTTATAAAAATCAAACTACTGTCCATTGACAGACTAGTCTCTGAGACCTGGGCAGGAATTGGTATCTTGATCATTTACTCAAGTAAAAGTATCAATGGTAGTTTTATTAAGAGTAAAAGTCCTGCATTTCATACACATACAGCCATGTGAAAAAGAAAACTAAACCCCATGGTTCAATAGCTTGTAGTACCACCTTTAGCAGCAATAATTTGAAGTAATCACTTTCTGTATGACTTCATCAGTCTCTCACATAGTTGTGGAGGAACTCTGGCACTCTTTACGACAATACTTCATATACTGTTCATATGATATTTATATAAACAGTGATTATGCCCATAGCCAGCCCTGCCTGTAGCTATGACACTGTACAGCTCTTAACCTTTAGTAACTGGACTTTCACCTTCTGTCATGGTGGGTTCTCTGTAGTTTACCCTCTCAACTGTACTGCTGTATTCTTTACTGATATTTGGGTAAACAGAACAGAGTGCCTGTAACACAAGTAACCCCCCCCCCCCCGAATAATAAAAGTATTCTGATATCATATGTGAGCATTTATGCCCGGCTCTCATAAGGTCCTGCCACATTTTTTCAGTTGGATTGAGGTGTGGACTTTGACTGGGTTACTGAAACATGTTAAGTCTTTTCTTTTTCAGTCATTTTGTTATAAATTTGTGGCTGTCCTTGGGATCATTGTCCTGTTGCATGGCCCAATTTGTGCCAAGCTTTACCTGCCAGATGGCCTCACATTTGACTCTTAAATAATTTGGAATACAGAGGAGTTTGTGGTGGATTCTGACTGGGATTCAAACTCATGACCTCTCAATCATG
>VUQH01088311.1:21084-38214 GCA_015106775.1 Etroplus canarensis
TACTATTTAATATTTTTTTTTTTCTCCCCCCCCCCCCCCCCCCCCCCCAAAAAAAATGCCACCCTATTCAAAAAATCTTGGAAATGCCTCTGCACATTTGCTATCATTAAGCATTCCAAATGTTCCAATAACCTCTTCTTTTTTTCTTACTATATTTGGATTTTGTGGCTCCTTTTCTATAGAATAGCCCAAGCCATTGTGACTTATCGGCTGTTTAGTTCAGCTGTGCATTCGCATTAACAGCAGGTAATTAGAATGTATAAATGCATTAATTATAAGACTATAAAACATTCTTTCAGATTGTGACATAAATATGGATTTTAGGAAACTCGCTATGCTTTTGACTGCTGACAGCAGCATGCTGAGCGGGGTTAAACTGTCTAACTCTATAGCATGAGGGTGCTCTTTGTCTACTTAAAATAACTCATTCCTCTGGTCTGGAGGGCACATACAGTGTGTATGCTTCTGTACTGCCACAAAGCTGGAGCCAGGTGCTCCCCCTGCTGACACCACAGAGTCATAAGAAAGGTTATGCACACAATGCACCTTGCAGCTTATATGAAAATCAGTCCCAGTCAGAAAATTATATTCTCATGAGTCATATTCCAAGCACCTCCAGGGACGATGACATATTTCTCTGCCACAGACAAACACCTAAGGGGAGAGCGACGGGAAATTATTAAAAGTTTTGCTTATTGCATTTTATTTCTGGCTCTAGGGTGAGGCTAAAATGATGGATTCATATGTAAGAAGGAAGGTAGTGATGTTTCAGAAATCCAGAATTCACAGTCGAGCCATAGAAAACACAGAAGAGCTTTTTTATTCTAACTCATTAGAGTGTATGAGCAAGATAATGAATGCATTAAAAAAATTGAAAAAAGCAGCAGTGCCAACCATTAGTGAGGTTGAATTATCTTCTGTTGCAGTTTTGGCATAATTATAATAAAAATCTTATTTACATCTGAGTATTAAAGTGTACACTATTTCATTGTTTTCTGACATAAAAGAATTCTCAGAGATATAATCTAACAGTACGGTGTGGATTTCCTCCTTTCAATACATCTCTGTCATTTCACTCCCGCTCCACCCTGAATTAAAACCAGAAATATACCCAAAATCTTAGTGTGAATTATGAGTATATACACATATACTTACAGATACACATTCACACACAGTATTGTGGTCTGTATCAGCAGCTGCGCAGCATCGTCTCTGGCACCATGCATGCAGGCAAGTGGATAACTATGGAGGAGCCAGAAGGAACAAAGCTGGAGGTCTGACATGTTTTCTCAAAATATTATGTTTTTCAATTATAAAGTGTTGTTGCTGGTTTTCTAACTAATCTTAAGACTGTGTTGGATATTCTTCTTGTCTTCATTCAGCCTCAGAAATGCGCTATATGGACAAAAGTTTGGAACCACCTACACATTATACCTAAAGGAGCTTTTATGATTCTAATTCATTCTAAATCCATAGGTATTAATGTGAAGTTGGTCCCCCGCTTCGCAGCTATAACTGCTTCCACTCTTCTGGGAGGGTTTTATACTAAATTTTGGAGTGTCTCTGTGGGGATTTTTGCCCATTTATCCAGAAAAGCATTTGTGAAGTCACATACGGATGCTGAAAGAGAGGGCCTGGCTCACAGTCTCTTTTGTAGTTCATCCCAAATGCTTTCAGTGGGCTTGAGGTCAGGCCTCTGTGTGGGCCAGTCAAGTCCTTTCATGCCAAACTCATCCAGCCATGCCTTTATGGACCTTGCTTTGTGCACTGGGGCACAGTCATGCTGGAACAGAACAGGGCCTTCCCCAAACTGTTCCCACAAAGTTGGAAGTGCAGAATTGTCCAAAATCTCTTGGTGAGCTGAAGTACTAAGGGTTTCATTCACTGGAACTAAGGGGCCCAGGCAAGCCCCAGAAAAACAAGCCCATAGCAGTATCCCACCTCCACCAAACTTTACAACTGGCACAATGCAGTAGGACAGGTAACACTGTCCTGGCATTCACGAAACCCAGATTCATCCATGAGACTGCCAGACACAGAAGTGTGATTTTTCACTCCATAGAATACATTTCCACTGCTCCAGAGTCCAGTAACAGTATGCTTTATGCCACTCCATCTGATCCTTAGCATTCTGCTTAGTGATGTATGGCTTCAGTTGCTCAACCATGCACACCCATACATACTGTGAAGCTCCCAGTGCACAGTTTTTTTGCTTTTGTGTTGATGCAATTATACCACTTACAGCTGATTGTGGTAGATCTAGGAGGGAAGAAATTTCACGCTCTGACTTATTGCAGTGGCAGCATCCTATTACAGTACCACACTGGAATTCAATGAATTCTTTAGAACAACCCCTTCTTTGATAGATAGATAGATAGATAGATTGATTGATTGATTGATTGATTGATTGATTACATCTGAACCCAGAGAAACACAGTAGATGAATACAGAAAGCCAGAGAAGCTTATTGCATTATATTCCAGTATATTTTGAACTGTCAGATGGTGCCTGATATTTATGTTTTCCTTCATATAAAAACATTTCCACCATAAATTTATGCAGTAAAGGTACAAACTGGAGCATAAAATTTACCAAAAGGCATAAAAATAAGTATATGATGCTCAAGATTTCCTGGGGAAGATCCCTGGACCCTTTGCATTTGTTTTCCCTATGCCTGAATGAACCCTGCACCCACAGGAATGAGTGTGAACCCCGCCACTGGATCAAGCATACTTCACTAAGTAACAGCATACAGTACATGATGTTCTTAGCTGAATCTGAGTCTTTAACATTTTCTCAGTGCACGACCTGCGCTCGCCAAAGAAATGTTATCTGCCAGCAGACATGGCAATGTGTTTCTAATCACACACATGTTCCAATGCCAGGTAGGAGCACTGTTCC
This sequence comes from Etroplus canarensis, assembly GCA_015106775.1. Lineage (NCBI taxonomy): Eukaryota > Metazoa > Chordata > Actinopteri > Cichliformes > Cichlidae > Etroplus > Etroplus canarensis. The sequence continues at coordinate 23,986 of VUQH01088311.1, forward strand.
GATTTGGCAGGAATGTATAGAGAGCCCCGGCTCTGCGGGGACTCAGGTAGGACTTAAACCTACAATCTCCATCTCCAGATGCTGCTACTGTGTCTGCCTGGGTCCTAAATCCACTCTCAGCCTTTTGAAAAATTGCTCAATCTCAAGGCCTCAGTCAGCTCTGAATATAATCTTGACCCCACATTCACCGCCTTCATCAACAAAGCACTACGGGCCTCTTCCTGTAACCCTGCCACCCCATTCAAATTAATACATTCTTCTGTAAAAGCTTAATCTGAAAAGAAATCCACAGTTACTTAAAATGAGGACAGCGCGCACAGATGGGAACAATAAAATCATTGTTTTTGATGAGGTCGCTGAATGAGGGATTTCTTTAAAAATGCTGACAGTATATTTAATGAAATGTCAGGTTTTTGATGAATGATAGCGGCTTCTCTGAGCTTGTTTGGGGATTTTATTGGGGATTAAAAGCACAACCTAAGTCCCAGTTAGACAAATAAATTGTCTTATGCCTCGATTTTAGTGTCTAAAAGCAGGTTTCTACAACTACTCTTACACCCACTGTGATAATAAGCCAGTGGAGATTAATTTCAGAAAAATCAAACATGTGTTAGTGCGAAGATAATCTCTTTGTGTTAACTGTGTGCAAATCTATGTGTAAATGTTTCACCGTTTATGGTTATTTTTTTAATGGCCATTGCATGTGTTACCAAGTGAAAGGTCCCTGGTTCGATTCCAGGCGGGAACACAAACCCCTCTCACCATGGACGGTTGCGTCAGGAAGGGCATCCGATAGAAAACCTCTGCCAAATTACCAGTGCTGGTTAATCCGCTGTGGCGACCCCTTGGGGAGAATACAAGTGCGCAGCCGAAGGAGGGATATGTTTCCATTTTCAAGTGAGTGGAAGCAAAATATAATGTTGTGCAAAAGTCTTGAGCCACCCCTCCTTCTTCAGCTCATGCTAGGAAATGGGAACTAGGGTGCAATGATTTACTGAAACATGAAAACATAAATACAAATGCAGTACATAAGGCAAAAACAGAGTTTGAACAATCCTAACCAGCTTGAAAGCCAATATTTGGTATGACCACCATTATTCTTCAACACAGCCTGAACGCTCTTAGCCAAGCTTTCTTGCCATTTGTTTAAGCAGTCTCCAGGAATAGGCTTCCAGGCCCTTCCATCCCTTCTTTGGATGCCTTTTTTCTGTTCCCTGTCAAGATGATCCCATACTGTTTCAGTGATGTTGAGGTCTAGGCTCTAGGGAGGTTAATCCATGAATAATAGTGTTTCATTGTGTGTTTTTTTCTATCCAGGTAGGTTATAACTACATTGGCAGTGTGTTTGGGATCACTGTCATGGTAAAAAATGAAGTTGTTGTCAATCAGACGCCTTCTAGATGATATTGCATAGTAGCTCAAAATCTCACGGTACTTTTCTGCATTCATGATTCCATCAGTTTTGACAAGATCCCCAACACCACTGGCTGGAATGCAGCCCCAGGCCATGACAGAACCTCCCTGGAGACATTCACTGTTGTACCTCTTTCCTGACCTCCTCTATATACACTGATGACAATTCAAATCAGACATTTCAAATCTACATTCATCCCTCCATAAGGCCTGTTGCCACTGATTTTCATTCCAGTTCATGTGTAACTTGGCACAACTCAGCCTTTTTTCCTGTTTTCTCCCTGCAATTTCCCCCCTGGAATTAATAAAGTATTCGATTCTGATTCCCTTCCTTCTTGACAGCCACCCTTCCACTGAGACCATTTCTGATGAGGGTTCAGCGACTTGACTTTCAGATGGTGTAAATCTACTGGAGACAGTTTTTTAGGCCAGTGCCTTCTTCTTTTGTCCTCTACTTGTCCAGTTTTCTCACATTTTTAAGAACACACTGCACACCATGTAAACATATGACAAGTTTGTTGTACAAAAATATTTTTCATGCATGTCAAACTGTGTTGTCTTTGGCATTTTTCATAGATCCAAATAAAGAAACAAGAAAAATTATGTGTTTTCGCAACAGGCTGCCAGTAACAAAGTGCATACAATTTAAAACTGGTTCTTTATTGATTTGACTGTTATATGTAGACACAACACAGGTTCATCCCTTGTGTTAGGTGGCTTTTTTGTGCTTGAATAATTAATATGTCAGTTTTAAGAGGTTTAACAAAGCAACAAATAAAAAAAATTCCACTGAAAAAGATAACAGATAAAGGGACTAGACTGAAAATGAGTGAAAAGCAGCCAATGTAAAAATAAAAACTTTGACAGACCTTCAGAAACCCTGGAAAACTATTACTCAAGTCCACTCTTTAAAAAATGCCAAGAAATTCTGGCTCCTTGGTAGCAAAACGTAATGAAATGAGGGGTGGCTTGAGACTTTTGCACAGTCGTGTGGTGATTTGTCAACATGTGAAAAGCCTCTGCTTTGTCCACGCTGGTCAGCAGGAGCAAGTTATAGCAGTTATCAGCATTCCACCTCAGTTCCATTTGAACCCATAAACATCCTTCTATCCATTTTCTAAACCCCTGATCCAACTGGGGGTCCTGCCTCTCCCAGCTGTCACTGGCTGAGAGGCAGGGTGTACCTTTGACAGGGTGTACATCACAGAGCGAACACAGACAAGCAGACACACTCACATCCATACCCACAGCTTGCAGGTTCCAACCTTAAACCGCATCGCTACAGCAGAGATACAGACTGCTGACAGGGCACCATGGTGCAGTGGTAAGTACTGTTCCCTAATGGGAAAAACAGTCTGGGTTTGAACCAATGAGTTCAATAAATTGCTTATAGGCTAATGGATGAATAAAAGTGCTGTGTACACGTGTATTAAGCATGTTGAGTGGTCAGTAAGACTATATAAATTCTGGTCCATTTATTTGCCTGGGGTGGGGGTGGGGGGGTTCTTTGCAAAATGACAGGTGATAAGAAGCCAGTCTCATACAGACATACATACAGTCATATAGTGACTTTTTAACTACTTTTAACTTTTAACTTGGTACAAGGGTTCACACTTAGGCTACTGTGTTTGATACATAAATCATGCATTTCACTGCATTCAAATGTTGCAACTACATTTTAGTTACAAACCTCTACTGAATTTCTACTATCTGGAACCTTATGCACAATTTCAAAAACAAGATTTTTTAAAAACTTTTTTTTTTTTACAAATTGCACATTGCAGTTTGTAGCTGAACCCACAAAATGTCTTAAGTAGTTTAATAAATCATCAAACCCATAGGTTTGATGATTTATTAAAAATGTGTGCAATTTTTTTTTAAAATAGAAATTATATCAACACGATTAAATACCTTTATGTGCAGCTAAAACCTCTAAAATAACAGGATACCAAGTATTTTGAAATTGCGCAAGAGATTTAGTGTTGCTGAGGGTGATGCAGTGACCCAGTCCTATCACCAGCCTAAGGCCAAAATCACCAAATGCTCACAGACTTCATGGAAGTAACAGTTCGGAGGTTATTAGGGGTTCAAAATGATGTTTTACAAAAAGGAGAATTGGGATTGTACAATGCCACTAAAAAATGGCTCCCTGTTTGTGGCATAAAATGCTTTAGCAAATCACCAGAATTCAGTGACATACGTAAATCAGGTGTTGATGATGATGACAGCTGATTCTGTCGCTTCATATATTTCCGTCTGAGTTTTATTCAGGAAAGATCTTAAATTCCTGGGTGTGACGACTGGGACTGGGCCAAAATGCCTTTTGTAGCAGTTCAAGTTAAGATGATGAATGTTGTGGATTGCTAGCACTATCTACTGGACAAACTAGGTAAATGACTGGTCATAGAAATAAAGGAGAAGCCTGCAGTGTGACACAGCTTTCACTCCAGGTCACTCTTTGAAACATTTGTTTCTATTTTCACAGCAAAGCTTTAATTTGTAACATTAAACGATGACTAATTTAGAATAAATTCTTATTTCTGATTATAATTTAGCCCAAAAGTTTTTTTTGGATTGTTGACTTGCTGAGTAATGAAATGTTATCCCATAAGTTTTGATACATTTAGCATAATGTTGGCACACACAATCCTGCTGTAATAATTATGCAGTTATTCTGTTGCTTCCACTGGTAGTAAAATCAGGAGTGTTCCACCGCTGGCGGCTGGACACGGCCCAGCACTTACAGAGGCACGGAGTGTTAGAAAGTTGAATTCTTTTGGTCATAAGCTGCTGTTGCTTCCTCTTCTTCCTCATCTTGACACTTTTTTGACACATCACCCCACAGGAGTTTCTTCCACTTCCTTTGATTATTCTTTACTTGCACCACTTTATTTCAGCTCCATCTCACTCCAGATGTCTGCTCTCACTTAACCACATGTGGGGAAACTGGTGCATGACAAGTCCAATGACGTTTGATCCTCTGCAATTTGGAAATGCAGTTTAGCCAAACCAACAAAATTTTAAATGTCAGGATTGTTTTTTAATACTTGGACGAAAATCCTTTGGCTGTCTGAAGTCTAGAACTCATGGAGATCACAATTTGCTGTGTTACCCCTTGAGATGCTTTGAATCAGAATCAGAAAACTTTATTAATCCCACGCGGGAAATTGTATTGTTAAATATAAAATAATATACATTTGAAAGGCAGTAGATATAAATTTTAGAGGTAAGAAAATTAGGGTTAGGTTAAATAAACAAATAAACCTACCTGTGTGAATTTAAATATGCAACAGAAATAACTCAAAATTTAGACACTGTATACAATATGTACTATTATACAATATGAAACTGGTCAAGAAGTCACAGGTAGGAATTATAGCGTTTGAGGGCCACAGGTGGGAATGATTTCCTGTGGCGTTCTGTGGAGCATTGTGGTGGGATGAGTCTGAACATGCTCCTGTGTCTGTCCAGCGCATCATGGCTGTGAAGGATTGTCCAATATTGTCCTTAACTTGGACAGCGTCCTCCTCTCTGACACCACCGTCAGAGAGTCCAGCTCCCCACCCACGACGTTGCTGGCCTTGCGGATCCGTTTGTTGAGTCTGTTTCTAGCTGAGGCTGGATGTCTGTTTAGGGTTTTTTCTATATCCTAGAGTTTGAAGTTTTGATTTTATATTTTTATAGGCTGAGTTTGATTCCTGTTTGTTGTCCTTTCATCCTAGTAAGGCTGATACTCAGTTCTATTATACTGTGAGTTCTAGTTAGTATTTGTGGGATATAGGTGGTTTATGCTTGCCGTAGTTTTGATTCTTTGGTCTTTATTTAGCTTTTTCTGTCTCATCTTTGTCCTCCAGTCTTCCACTGTCAGTCATGTGTAGTGAGAGTCTTGTCTTTGTGCTTAGTACATGTGTTTAGGTTAGGGTCCCATTTTACTTTGAAGGTTGGTTTTCTTTCATGCCTTACGTCACTTTACTTCCTTCTTTGTGATTGCAGTGATTATTGTCTTCACTTGTATCTTGTTTCCCTTCTGTTTCTCGTTTTCAATCAGCCCTCAGTGTATAAATAGTCCAGTCTCCTGCTTTGTCTTTGTTAAACTGTCTTTATGTCAGTGGACTTCTGTGTATATATGCATCTTGTGTCTTTTACAACTTTGGTTGTGTTTTCATCAGCCCTGATAAAATGGTTTGCCTTTTGTTAATCAGTCAACTTGTAGCCTGCATTTGGGTCCTTATTCTACAAGCTGTAACACTGAGGGATTTGCAGAGAGTCCCAGTCACCGGTACGACCCCCAGAACCAAGCGATAAGCTGCCAGGGTGACCAGGTGTCCCTCTTTATGTAGAACTGCACATCATTTTTACCCCTCTTTCCCCTGTACACATTTTGGGACAGTGGCTCTGCAGGACATGGATTTCTTTTAAAGCATGTGAAGAGAGGAGGGAGAGTTTTGTATTGTAGTCAAGTGAAGGTTAGCCTGTTTAATCCCCTGTCAACATGGAAAGTCGTATCTGGAAGGGCATCCAGAGTAAAACCTCTGCCAAATTACCGATTCCCATCAGTCCGCTGTGGCGACCCCTTGGAGGAAAGTGCAAGGGAGCAGCCGAAGGAAGGTTAGCCTGTCTGATGCTGTGCCCATTAGGGAAAGTTACCATTCAACAAAAAGTCAGAAGCTTTGCAGATGATTTTAAATTACCACACACAGAACCAAGAAGCAATATATACTAAGGAACAGAGGTATTTTTCTCTTTTGCTAGAGTTATTGATGATTTTACACTAGAGAAAACATGTTGTGAAGTAGCACAGTGTGTATATGTGGGTCGTGATTGGTTAAAAATGACTACAGTTATCAGATATGACTCAAAAAAGGCATTCCAGTCCAGTGGATGCAGCCCAGCTGAAACCCAGAGACGGTTATAAGGCAGAACAGCAGCCCAAATAAAAGAAGAATACAGGAATATGTAAAGACTGATGCAGGAACCCATGAGAACAGACTTCAGCTACTTTTGATCCTTTGTTGTATTTGCTTTGTGAGAGAGTTGGAAAAGTTGTATTTAAATGTAATGTATTTGTCCACTGAGTGCTACTTCTCCATCCAGTAATCTGCACATCTCATTTTAATTGTATTTCCGACTGCCTCCCAGCACTGCTGACGCATCCCTCACAAACACTGTTTGCCCCACATTTAGTTTGTTGGGATCTGGTCACCCTATGCACTGCCAACATAAAATCCACTTAAGCCAACTTAAGCTTATCACTAACATTTCACCTTTATACCACCATGTTATGCAATATAATGTATGAAACACGTATACTAGCTTATTAACCGTCTAAACAAGGCCAGTCTCACCCCTGTAGGACAGAAACCAAACACCACTGTTAGAAACACATCATATGAACAAGGGTGCCTATTTTCCACAGCATGACATGCTGTTTATGATCAGGTCTTATTGGAGCTCAGAAAGCTTCGACTAACAGTTCTGTTTATTGTGCTACCAAGAAATGGCTCCCACCAGAGCTTGGCCCTCAGTCTCTGTGGAGCACTAACAGGACAGCTGGATGATGGATCCCATCAAGTGCAACTGTCAGTCACAAACACAACTGTCCTTCCCGAGCCAGAGCTATGTCCTGTTGTTATTCTGGGGGCTCAGTAATGGGGTATGTGTGTTTGGCTATTATCCCTAAATCTCATGAACTCTGACAATGGTGGCTGGTGGGAGTGAGAGAATAGGCCTCTTTACCTGTGTCTCTGCCTAAACAAGGCATGGAGTATTTATAGCCCATAAGCATGCGCCATTATAGATGGGAGTGGGGTGAGTATATCAGCCCCTTGTTTTGTGTGCTGCTCCATCATAAAGCAGCGAGGATACTGCTTGGTCCACATCCAGCTAACACTGAAGCATGGTGAGTGGACGCAGATCTCATTGTCATTGCCTTTAATCTCGTTTAAAATAACCTTCAGACTGTAAGGAGACACTCTGCTTCTGCTGTGTGATTAATGTGTTTATATATTTGTATAATATTCTCTCATGGTCTGCTCTGATGCATTCCACATCTAGCTCTTTTCACCAATACAGCCGATACACTCCGTGTCAGTGTGTTGTGGAGACTGATTTATTTTTTTTTTCTTTTTTAAAATGATCAGTCGGACAGCTTTCCAGTTGTCCTATTGATGACTCATTGATTATATTTGTCAACTCAAGATGATGAGTTTTTTTAAACAATAGCAAATTAACTATGGATTGAAGGGGAGATGGCGAGAGAGGCAAAGTAAAGCAGACCTTGACCTTTAAGCAATCCTTTAATTGAAGTTTTTTTTGTTCCATTTTAGCAATAAAACATCACAAGGAAGGCTCTCTCTCTCTCTACCACACACACACACAAACACACACACAAACACACACACACACAAATACTGTAGAGCATACTGAGGAAGAGGCAAGAGACAAGAGAAGGATGAGAGGACTGATGACAAGTGAAGAAAATAAGGATAGGTGACAAGAGAAGAGTAGACATGTAGGAAGAAAACAAGAAGAGGCGAGAGAAGAAGCAAAAAGCGGTGGAAATATGAGAGGAGAGTAGACCCCCAGAGGAACATGAGCAACAGGTGCAGGCTATGAAGAGGTCAAGAGTAATTTGTGTATTATGCGGAACACTAGAGTTTCTGTTGGTCCAACGGTGACGCGCACTGGGCAGCAGCAGGAGATGGCACGCTGCCTCATTGCTCATGAGGACATGAATCCTCTTAAAACAAAATAAAGAAATAAATGAATCTGAGTGCCAGAGGTCCTGTCCATGAGATATACAAGAGCTAATCCACAACAAGGGTTAGACAGCAGCTGTCGAGAGGCCCCTGAATCCAAGCAACATGATGTCACCACGCTGCATCCCCTTTACTCTGTTTTTCACAGCTCCTTGGCAGTCATGTAAATAGCTCGACATAATCCTTCCCTCCAAGGGATTTCTGATCAAACAGGGCTCAGTGTACCATCCTGTCATCACACAGGCCCTATAGAATAATCCCTCATGTGATCCTGGGACTATGGGAGTGCAGGCAGTGGACCACACCCTCCCCAGGCTTACCCTGTGTGTTCCCAAAAACTGGAGGCTTGAGTAAATATTTCCATAACAAACTGACAGTATTTGTAATCTGCCCTAATGAAATGTGCACCCCCCCCCTCCCCCCAGTATAAACTTCGCCTCTCGTGCAATGAATGCCCGCACACTTGATGAGTTTGCTGATCACTGGCTCGTTACCATATGTGACAGTAAAACCGATAACGAGTGAAGCCAAAGCCAGGTGATGGTCGTGTCATTAGTATTGGATCTAATTAAGAGTGTCATCGTCAAATCCCCGCAGGCACCCAAGAAAGCAAAGAAGAGAGCAGAGGGAGCCAGCTCCAATGTGTTCTCCATGTTTGAACAGGCCCAGATCCAGGAGTTCAAAGAAGTCAGTGCTCTGCCAAAATGTTTTCTTTCACACTGAATTCGAGCAGTTTGCCTAATGTGGTGACCGCTCGCCGTGTGTACTCCTGCAGGCTTTCACCATCATGGACCAAAACAGAGATGGCTTCATTGACAAGAATGACCTGAGAGACACCTTTGCGGCTTTAGGTAAACTCACTCTGTGTCACTTTGGGTGTGTGTGTGTATGTCTGTTTTCCGTTGTGATTGTTTCACATGATTACTTTTCACCCAAGTCCAGCATAGACGTTAAACATTCTCAGGTGAGCATTTCATCAGGGGCGATTCTAAGATCAGACCTTTAGGGGGGGCTCAGCCTCCAATCACAATGTCACGCATACAATGACTTGCAATTAATGAAACAACAATGCTTAATGAATAACTATTAGTAACATGAGTTTTACAGCGCAGGGGGTGCGGCAGTTAGCACTGTCATCCCGTTTGGGTTTGAATCCACTAGCCAGCCAGCTCGGGCCCATCTGTGTGGAGTTTGCCCGCTCTCCTTGTACTTGTGTGGGTTCTCTCCAGGTGTTCTGGCTTCCTCCCACAGGTCAAAGGCATGTTACGGGGTTAGGTTAACTGGCAAGTCTAAACTGACCTTAGGTGTGAATGTGAGTCTGAATGGTTGTCTGCGCTAAACATCAGTAATATGATTAATGCTATGACATGCTGATGTGTTCACATATTTTCAGGCTTTTTATGCCCATGGTTACTACGGACCATGCAGTCATAATACTCCTGAACTCAAACACTTTTATTTCGTGGTGAACCAGTTCAATTCGTCCAGGATATGACTGTTGACAGCCCTCCTCGACTTCTGCATGGATTTTAATTCTCATTAGTTTGTGCAATACAACCAACCAATAACAGGAAAACCTCTCAATTTCTTTCCTTACTTCACATGTTACATTAACCTATGACTTGTGCTGGATCACGAGTCAGGTGAGCTACTACATCACTGGTGTTCTGGTTCTTTCCAACACGTCAAACAAATAAAAATAAGGCCATCCAAGTCAATCAAAAGCCTCCGTGTCTAAAAGCAAAAGGGCGCATCTGAAGTCCCTTGGTTTATAATATTAAGTGCTCTTCTAATATTACAGTTACAAGTCTTTTCTGGTTTTTATCAACAATTCCTGGCATTAGATTTTGTATTTCTCTATTTTTTTGTGGTAAAATGTTGCATTATATTTTAAAACCAGGATTTACTATGCATACTGCCCTCATCTGTTTGAAGGGTTCTCTGGTGTGACAAGTAATATAGTATTTAAAGCACCACTCATAGGTTGTGGAGGGCCTGAGTTCCTCTAGAAACATGTCCAGCAGCTGATTTATTATTCACCCTTTTACGCAAATCAACTAGAAAACTGATGATATTTCAGATTTCATACAATCAGTGTCCCTTCCAGTTCCTTCTTTGGTTACAGCTGACTCCATGTATCCTCTGCAGTCTCTTGAAATGGAGAGGATAGTTAACCCATCCAGTGGGTAAAATACCAGCTTAAAAAATAATCATTAGTTACAGCCCCGATTTCACCGCATCTTCCATCTTTCTCCAGGCCGTTTAAATGTCAAACAAGAGGAGATTGATGACATGCTGAAGGAGGCGCCAGGGCCGATTAATTTCACCGTCTTTCTCACTATGTTTGGGGAGAAACTAAAAGGTAAACAAACATGTAATCACATGACATTTATGAAGGAAAAACTACCCTGGTTTCATTTTTAATCAATTCAGAAATTCCGCTGTTCGTCTGCAGGTGCTGACCCAGAGGAGACGATCCTTAATGCTTTTAAAGTCTTTGACCCTGAGGGAAAAGGAACACTGAAGAAAGAATTGTAAGTAGCAGTCTGATGTTTAAGCATTTGATGATGTCCGTGCCCAGTTTGCTCATCATCACTGCTCATTTTCACAGCGTGACAGAGATGCTGACAACCCAGGCTGACAGGTTCTCCCCTGAAGAGGTTAGTGCTCCACCTCAGACAATGTAACTGATAGCGGAGTCTTGAATTTTTATAAATCCAGTCAAATATACCTTATAATCATTCTTTTCACGTCTTACCCAAAGATGGAGCAGATGTTTGCAGCATTCCCTCCAGATGTGGCAGGAAACCTGGACTATAAGAACCTGGTCTACGTCATCACGCACGGTGAAGAGAAAGACCAGGAATAGATGACTTCATCCTGCCCTCCCTCAGTGGGTTGTGTTTGCCTTTGTGATCACACAGGCGACAGTAGCAACAGCTAACTAAACTAAAAAACAGCTAACTTCACCTTCAACTTTTTTAATGTACACATGTATGATTGTGTTCATTTAGCATGCATTCACGATTATAAATTGTATATGTATGTATAATAGTTCTTTATGTACTCATAATATCTTCATGGGTGAAATTAAAAGTGTATTTGACCACAGATGTTTCCGACAAATGAATAAAGAAAGAAAAGGTCGACATAGGGATTCACTTATTTCGCATTATGAAGATAATTGCTGCATTTTGATGATGAGAGAGCGGCATGCAGGCAAATCCCAGTGTTTTCCATTTTCCATCAACAGTGATATATAATTATCTGTATGTAATCATTTGAGTTTTATTTCAGTGCGCACTGTGGAGGAGTAGAAGAATTATGGAACCCAGCGGCTCCAAGTTCCATTTGTTCCTTTTCGCAGTAAACAACTTTAAATGTATAAATATAAAGGAAAGGATTGCTGGCTAGACAGTGTGTCCTTTAAAAGGTTCTATTTAAAGGCTTATTAGCCAACGGGAGTAGTTTCCACTCATTAAACAGCTGTTGCAGTCAGGCTGATCTAAGTTAGGGTCTTACACAGTTAATTTGAAAGATAGCACAGTGTCCCTTTAGAAACATATAGCATATATTTTAGCAGTCAGATGTAAAACTTTAAAATTCATCTTCATTATTCAATGTATTAAACAATCTTATTCCATCTTTTTTGGTGGAATAGCAGCAGTCTAGTCTACCTTATGGTTTACTTTTTGTTAATGGTAAACCTAACCTGTAATTGCACCTAATATATACAGGCAGGTCCACAGGTTTTGGGACAATAACACATTTTTTTGTACTTTTTTGTGTATACACCACTACAGTGGATTTTAAATCAAACAGCCAAGATGTGATCAAATAGCAAAGTTTCAGCTTTAATACAAGGGGTTTGACAAAAGTATTGCATTCACTGTTTAGGGCTTATAGCCATCTTTGTCCACAGTCCCAATTTTTAGAGCCTCCAAAGTAATGGGACAAACTAATATAATTTTAAATATGAGGATTATTTTAATACTCGGATGAAAATCCCTTGTTTTCAATGACTGCCTGAAGTCTAGAACCCATGGACATCACCAAATGCTGTGTTTCCTCCCTTGAGATGCTCTGCCAGGCCTTTACTGCAGCCGCCTTCAGGTGCTGCTGGGCTCAGATCAGGTTACTGACTTGGCCATTGAAGAATATCCCATTTCTTTGCCTTTAGAAACTCTTGGGTTGCTTCTGCACCATGTTTCAGGTCATGATCCATTTGCCCTGTGAAGCACCATCTATTCAGCTCTGCAGCATTTGGCTAAATCTGAGCAGAAAGCATAGCCCTGCATGCTTCAGGATTCATCCTGCTACAAGCTGTGTAGCTGTGTGCAATTCTTCTTTTTAAGAACATTTTAGATTATTATTTTGGCCACACCTAAAGCTTTTGCAACATCTCTGATGGGTTTTTTTTGTTTTTTTTAGATTTATAATGACCTGGTCTCCTTCACTTGCATTAACATCTCTTTGAGAGTTCCAGTGAACAGCTACCAAATGCAAGTTCAGCACTTGAATTTAACTCCATTTCTTGTACCTGCTTAGTTTGTCACAGAATAACAAGGTAACAAGCCTCACTTGGTGCCCTCTGTCAATTGTCCCATTATTTTTGAGCCTCTGGGGAACTACGTACAAAAATACGTAAATAAAATTTAATTAAATTGAAAAATTGATAACCTGTGCAGAGTGCTCTCTGCTGGACAGACGTGAGGTGTTGTAGAAAATAATTGCCTGGGGCAGGAAAGATCTCCTGTAGTGGTGCTGAATCAGCCTGTGAGAGAAAGAGCTCTGCTGTCTGTCCAGTGTGAGGTGCAGAGGGTGATGAGGGTTATTCATGATGAACAATTTGTCCAATGTCCTCTCCACTACAGACTGAAAAGTATCTGGATTGAATCTGATGACAGAGCCAGCCGTCTTTATGAGATTACGCAGTCTGTTTGTGTTGCTGGCTCTGATGCTTCTCCCACAGCAGACTACAGAGAAGTGGAGCGCACTCACCACAACAGACTGATGAAAGATTTCTAACATCTTACTGCACACTCTGAAGGTCCTCACTGTCCTGAGGAAATACAGTCTGCTCATCCCCTCCTTGTACACAGCCTCTGTGTCGACCTTCCAGTTCAGTCCAAGGTTCTTAGTCCTCCAACATGCCTACATCCTCTTCCAGTATGCGTAGGGACCGTGGCAACATCTTCTTCCTCCTGAAATCAGTCACCATCTCTCTGGTTCAAAAGAGCCACATGCAGTTCCAGAGCCACGGGTTTAAGACCCCTGTCTCAGCAAAACAGAAAGAAATACTTTTTAAGAAGAACTGAATTACCTGTAATGCAACTTTGGCTGTTCCCTTGTATTCTCCCCAGGGGGTCACCTCGGCAGATTAATCCACACTGGTGATGCAGTCCTCTCGCTTGAAAGGCGAATGTGTAAACCAGAGTTATTATAGTTTTGTATTTTCTAATTAGTTTTTATTTTTATTTCATTTTGAGGTTTTTTATTTAAATTCAGTTTAGTTTAGTTGCTCGTTTCAGTTTAGTTTTTATTGTTTGAAAATGTTTAGGTTTAGTTTATTTTTTATTAGTTTCATTGTTAGTTTTAGTTTTCTTAATTATTATAATATGAATGGTATTTGTCAAGATTGATAAGATGTTTAGATTAGAAATTACAATACAACACAACAACGCTTTGTGAAGGCAGATGAGTTACGATCATGTAGACACCCTGAGCCTCAATAAACAGATGCATCAAAGCCTCATCAGACAGACTGACTGACTAAATTTAACTCAGCTGAGACTAGAACTAAGGACATTTCCTGTATATTTTATTTTATTTTCATTAGTTTTTTAAGCCCACAGTGTCCCTTTAGTTAGTTTTGATTTTTCCCTAAAGTCTGGTTTTTATTTTTATTTCAGTTACCTAAAATTATTTTTCTTATGTAGTTTTACTTTTTAGTTTAGCTTTTATTGTTTGAAAATGTTTAACTTTAGTTTAGTTTTTATTAGTTGCAGTGGTGTTAGTTTTAGCTTTCTTAATTATTATAATATGGATAGTGTTTGTC